>JAOXJN010122188.1:0-13488 GCA_025762795.1 Goniobranchus coi
GTCCTCGCTTTCATTGTTGCTGCAGAAAAACACTAGTCATTGATTTCGTACAATCGCATCGTACCAAAAATACCTTTTCATTTCATGCTATAAAATCATACCAACTGAAACTTTCCATTGCATCCTATCCTATTGCACCAAAAATACCTTTTAATTTCATCCAATCGAGTCATACCAACAATACCTTCTGATTTCATCCTATCGCATCATACCAACAATATCTTTTCAATGGATCCTACCGCATCATACCAACTTTACCTTTTGGTTTCATCTATCACATTGTACCAAAAATCCTTTTAATTCATCCAATCGCATCGTACTGACAATACCTTTTCATGTCATCCTATTGCATCGTACCAACAGTATCTTTTCACTTTGATTCTATCATGATGCAGAAGTAACATTTATTATTTCATCCTACCGTACCGACAATACCATTTGACTTCATCCTATCGCATCATACCAACAATATCTTTTGATTTCATCCTATCGCATTATACAAACTTTTGTCTTTAGATTTCGTCCTACCGCATCATACCAACAATATCTTTTAATTTCATCCTAGCTCATCATACCAACAATACCTTTTCATTGCATCCTATCTCATCATACCAACAATACCTTTTCATTGCATCCTATCTTATCATACCAACAATGCCTTTTCATTGCATCCAATCGCATCATAACAACTATACATTACAATTTCATCCTATCGCATCCTATGATCAATATCTATTTATTTCATCCTATAGCATAATAGAAACATTATCGTTTTGCTTTGAGTCTATTGCCGCACCAAAAATACCATTTCATTTCATCCTATCACATCATAAAAACAATATCTTTTGATTTCATCATATAGTATCATATCAATACCTTTTCTTGTCATCCCATCACATCATATCAACAATACCTATTAATTTCATACTATCACATCTTACCAACAATATTTTTTAATTTCCTCCTACCACATCATTTAAAAAATAAATTTTAATTTCATCCAAACCCATCGTATGAAAAATACCTTTTCAGTTCATCCTATCGCATCGTACCAAAGATACCTTTTGACTTCATCCTCTAACATCATAGCGAAAATACATTTTGTTCCATTCTATCGCATCTGACCAAAAATACCTTTTGATTTGATCCTACCTCATCATACCAACAACACCTTTTCATTGCATCCTACCTCATTATACCAAGAATGCTTTTTCATTGCATCCAATCATATCATAACAACTATACATTACAATTTCATCCTATCGCATCCTACGAACAATATCTTCTTATTTCATCCAATAGCATTATACTAACAGTATCAGTTCATTTTGATTCCATTGCTGTACCAAAAATACCTTTCCATTTCATCTTATCACGTCATACTAACAATATCTTTTGATTTCATCATATCGTATCATACCAACAATATCTTTTGATTTCATCCTATAGCATCATACAAACGATGTCATATGATTACACCCTATCGTATAATACCAACAATACCTTTTCTTTTCATTCCATCACACCAAAACAACAATACCTTTTAATTTCATCCTATCACATCTTACCAACAGTACTTTTTAATTTCCTCCTATCAATTCATACAAAAAATAAATCCTACTTACATCCAATTACATCGTATGAAAAATACCTTTTGATTTCATTCTATCGCATCGTACCAAAAATACCTTTTCATTTCATCCTATCGCATCACAAGACCTTTTAATTTCCCCCTTTCACGTCATACAAAAAATAACGTTTGATTACATTCTATAGCATCGTACCAAAAATACATTTTTATTTCATTCTATCGCATCATACCAAAAACACCTTTTGATTTCATCCTATTGCATCATACCAAAACTACCTTTCGATATCAATCTATCACGTCATACCAAAAAAACCTTTTGATTTCATTCTATCGCATCGTACCAAAATTATCTTTTGACTTCAGCCTATCGCATCGTACCAAAAATACCTTTTGATTTCATCCTATTGCATTGTACAAAAATATCTTTTGATGTCATTCTATCGCATCATACCAAAATTGCTTTTGATTTCATCCTATTGAATCATATCAACTTTACCTTTTGATTTCATCCCATTGAATTATACCAAAAAAAACTTTTTAATTCATTCAACTGCATCGTACCAACAATACCTTTTAATGTCATCCTATCGCATAATATTAAAAATACCTTTTCAATTCATTCTATCGCATGATAAAAAAAAGTACTGTTAAATTTCATCCTATCACATAATTCCAAAAATACCTTGTCATTGCATCTTGTCGCATCATACCAACTTTATCTTTTGATTTCTTCCTGTCGAATTGAACAAAAAAACCTCTTAATTCATCCAATCTCATCATACCAACAATACCTTTAGATGTCATCCTATCGCATCGTAGCAAAAATTCCTTTCAATTTCATCATATCGAATGAAAAAAAAAAAGCATATTGATTTCATCCTGTCTCACCATACCAATAACACCTTTTCATTGCATCCTATCACGTCACAACAAGCAGATCTATATTTTAGGATTCCATCCTATAGCATCCTATGAACAATATCTTTTTATTATTATTTCATACTATATCATCAATCCAACAGTATCTTTTCACTTTCATTCTATTGCCGTATAGAAACAGTATTAATTGATTTCATCCAATCGCATCGTACCAAAAATACCTTTTAATTTCATCCTATCACATCATACCAAAAATATCTTTTGATTTTATCCTATCGCATCATAACAACAATACCTTTTCTTATCATCTTATCAAATCATACTAACACTATGTTTTGATTTCATCCCATCGCATCATATCAAAAATATCTTTTGAATTCATCCTAAGGCATTATACCAACTTTATCTTTTGATTTCGTACTACTGCATTATACAAACAATATCTTTTGTTTCATCCTATCTCATCATAACAACACTACCTTTTCATTGCATCCTATCTCATCATACCAACAATACCTTTTCATTGCATCCTATCTCGCCATACCAACAATGCCTTTTCATTGCATTCAATAGCATCATAACAACTATACATTACGATTTCATCCTATTGCATCCTATGAAATATATCTTTTTATTTCATCCTTCAGCATTATACTAACATTATCTTTTCACTTTCAATCTATTGCCGTACCTAAAATACCATTTCATCGTAGCACATCATCCCAACAATATCTTTTGATTTCATAATATCGTATCATACCAAAAATACCTTTTGATTTCATCCGATCGCATCGTACCAAAAATACCTTGTCATTGCATCCTATGGCATAGTACCAACTTAACATTTTGATTTCATCCTATCGAATTGTACAAAAAACCTTTTATAATTCATCCAATCGCATCGTACCAACAATACCTTTTGATGTCATTCTATTGCATCGCACCAACAATACCTTTGCTTGTCATCATATCACATCATACAAACAATAAATTTCAATTTCATCCAATTGCATCGTATGAAAAAAATATGCTTTGAATTCATTCTATTGCATCTCATCAAAAATACCTTTTGATTTCATTCTATGGAATCATAAAAAAAACACCTTTTGACTTCATCCAATCTCATTATACCAACAATACCTTTTGATTTCATCCAACGGCATCATACCAACAATATCTTTTAATTTCATCCTATTGCAACAAACAAACGTCTTTTGATTACATCCTACCACAACGTACCAACAACATCCTATGTTTTCATCCTTTCCTATCATACCAACAATTTCATTTGATTTCATCCGATCGCATTATAACAACATTATCTGTTTGCTTTCATTCTATTGCAGTATAGAAACAATATTTTTTCACTCCATCATTTCTTGTGTCCTACCAAAAATGTCTTCTCATTTCATGCTGTTGCATCATACCAACAATATCTTTCGTTTTCATCCTATTGCATCATACAAACAACATTTTATGATTTCATCCTACTGCATCATACTGACAATACCTTTAAATTTCACATAATACCAACTTTACCTTTTGATTTCATCCTGTCACATCATACCAACCATATCTTTTGATTTAATCCTATCACATCTCAAAAATATCTATTTTCATACTATTGCATTATATACCAACTTTATCTTTTAATTTCATCCTATCACATCATACCAACAGTACGTTTTATTTCTTAATTTCATCCTATCGCATTATAACAACTTTATCTTTTGATTTTATTCTACTGCATCATACCAACAATATCTTTTAATTTCATCCTATCGCATCATATCAACCATATCTTTTGATTTAATAATATCACATCTTAAAAATATCTGTTGATTTCATCCTAATGCACTATACCAACAATATTTTTTTATTTTATCCTATCACATCATACCAACAGTAACTTTTACTTTCATCCTATCGCATCATACCAATATCTTTTAACTTCATCCTATCGCATTATACCAACAGTGCCTTTTACTTTCATCCTATCGCATCATACCAACAATACCTTTTGTTTTCATCCTTTTCTTCCTATTGCATTATACCAATATCTATTACTTTCATCCTATCGCATTATACCAACTTTATCTCTTGACTTCATCCTATCTATTCATACCAACCATATCTTTTGATTTAATCCTATCACATCTAAAAAATATCTACTGATTTCAATTTCATCCTACTGCATTATACCAACAATATCTTTTGATTTCATCCTATCTCATCAAACGAACAGTAGGCTACCATTTACTTTCATCCCATCACATCTACCAACAATACCTTTTAATTTCATCCTATCGCATTATAGTACCAACATTATCTTTTGATTTCATCCTACTGCATCACACCAACAATATCTTTTAATTTCATCCCATTGCATTATATCAACCATATCTTTTGATTTAATCCTATTATATCTAAAAAACATCTGTTGATTTCATCCTAATGCATTATACCAACAATATCTTTTGATTTCATCCTATGACATCATACCAATAGTACCTTTTACTTTCACCCTATCGCATCATACCAACAATACCTTTTGATTTCATCCTATCGCATTATACCGATATCTTTTAATTTCATCCTCTCACATTATACCAACTATATCTTTTGATTTCATCCTATCTCATCATACCAAAAATAGCTTTTGATTGATCAAACCCCATTGCACGTATCGACAGTACCTTTTGATTAAATCCCATTGCATCATACCCGCCATATTTTTAAAAATTCATCCTTCTGCATCATACCAACAATACCATTTGTTTTTATTCTATCGAAACATAACAACAATAATTAAGGATTTCATCCTTTTGCATATAAATCTTTTTAAATTTCACCCCATCACATCAAACAATACTTTATGATTTTATCAGATTGCATTATACCAACAATGTCTTTTGATTTCATAATATCACTATCTGAACCCACAGTATTGACTGATTTCATCCTATCACATCATACCAACAATATCTTTTGATTTAATCCTATCACATGATATCATCTTTCTATTTTACCATATTGCAATGTACTTATATCTTTTGTTTTCATCCTATCGTGGTACAAACATCTTTTGATTAATCTGATTTCATCCTAACGTGGGGTACAAACATATTTTGTTTTCATCCTATCACATCATACAAACATCTTTTTATTTCATTCTATCCCATCTTACCAATATCTCTTGTTTTCATCCTATTGCATGGAACCAACAATATATTTTGATTCAATCCTATTGCATGACATCAACATCATATCTTGATTTTATCGTATTGCAACATATCAACAATTTCATGTGAATCCTATCACATCATGCCAACAGTATCTTTCTCATTGTCATCCTATCGCAGCATCCAAACAACATCTATTGATTTCATCTGATGGCATCATTAAAAAATATTTCTTAATTTAATTCTATCACACAACATGATCAATATCTTTTTATTTCAAACAAAGCATTCTACCAAAAATACCTTTTGTTTTCGACCTATAGCATCATACCAACAATACCTTTTTTTTCCATCCTATCGCAACATACCAACAACACCAATTTATTTCGTTCTATCCTATTGTACCCAAAAAAGCTTTCAGTCTAATCCTATCGTATTATTCCAACAATATCTTTTGATTAAATCCTATCGCATTACATCAGCTGTACCTTTTGATTATATCCATCGCATCAAACACGCAATATCTTTTGTTCTCACCCTATTGCATCACACCGACATCTTTTGTTTTCATCCTATCTTATCACACCAACATCTTTTGTTCTCATCCTATCGCATCACACCAACATCTTTTGTTTTCATCCTATCGCATCACACCAACATCTTTTGTTTTCATCTTATCGCATCACAATCTTTTGTTTTCATCCTATAGAATCAAACCAACATCTTTTGTTTTCATCCTATCGCATCATACCAACATCTTTTGTTTTCATACTATCATATCATACCAACATCATTTGTTTTCATACTCTTGCTTCATACTAAACATCTTGTTTTCATACTATCACATCATATCAACATCTTTTGATTTCATCCTATCACATCATACCAATATCTTTTGATTTCATTCTATCCCATCATATCAGAATCTCTTGTTGGGTCATCCTATCGCATAATACTAACATCTTTTGGTTTCATCCTATCGCATCATATCAAAATCTTTTGTTTTCATCCTATCAAATCATATGAAAATCTTTTGTTTTAATCCTATAGCATCATATCAACATCTTTTGGTTTCATCCTACCACATCATACCAATATCTTTTGATTTCATCTTCTCGCATCATACAAACATCATTGATTTGATCCTATCGCATCATATCAACGTCTTTTGATTTCATTCATCCTATTGCTTCATATGAAAATCTTTTGTTTCATCCTACTGCATCTTTTCAACATCTTTTGTTTTCATCCTATCACATCATATCAACCTTTTTTGTTTTCATCCTATCCCATCATATCAACATCTTTTGTTTTCATCCTATCGCATCATATCAAAATCATTTGTTTTCATCCTATCGCATCATATCAACATCTTTTGATTCCATCCTATCGCATCCTATCAACATCTCTTGATTTCATACTATCGCATCATATCAACATCTTTTGTTTTCATCCTATCACATCATACCAACATCTTTTGATCCATCCTCTCGCTTCAGACCAACATCTTTTGATTTGATCCTATTGCATCATATCAACATCTTTTGATTCCATCCTATTGCATCATATCAAAAAATATTTTGTTTTCATCCTATTGCATCATAGATCTATCACCATCTTTTGTTTTCATCCCATCGCATCATATGAACATTTTCTGTTTTCATCCTATCGCATCATATCAACATCCTTTGTTTTCATCCTATTGCATCATATCAACATCTGTTGTTTTCATCCTATCGCAACATAACATCTTTTGTTTTCATCCTATTGCATCATACCAACAACTTTTGTTTTCATTCTATCGCATCATATCAACATCTTTCGTTTTCATCCTATAGCAACATATCAACATTTCTTGTTTTTATCCTATCGAATCATATCAACACATTTTGTTTTTATCTTATAGCATCATATCAGCATCTTTCGTTTTCATCCTATCGCAACAAATCAACATCTTTTGTTTTTATCATATCGCATCATATCAACCCCTTTTGTTTTCATCCTATCGCATCATATCACCATCTCTTGATTTCATCCATCGCATCGTATCAACACCTTTTGTTTTTATCCTATAGCATCATATCAACACCTTTTGTTTTCATCCTATCGCATCATATCAACATCTCTTGATTTCATCCTATCGCATCATATCAACACCTTTTGTTTTCATCCTATAGCATCATATCAAGATCTTTTGATTCCATCCTATCGCATCCTACCAACATCTCTTGATTTCATACTATCGCATCATATCAACATCTTTTGTTTTCATCCTATCACATCATACCACCATCTTTTGATTCATCCTCTCGCTTCAGACCAACATCTTTTGATTTGATCCTATTGCATCATATCAACATCTTTTGATTCCATCCTATTGCATCTTATCAAAAAATCTTTTGTTTTCATCCTATCGCATAATATCACCATCCTTTGTTTTCATCCTATCGCATCATATCAACATCTGTTGTTTTCATCCTATCGCATCATATCAACCTTTTTTGTTTTCATCCTATCCCATTATATCAAAATCTTTTGTTTTCATCCTATCGCATCATATCAGAATCTCTTGTTGGGTCATCCTATCGCATCATATCAACATCTTTTGATTTCATCCTATCACATCATATCAACACCTTTTGTTTTCATCCTATAGCATCATATCAACGTCTTTTGATTCCATACTATCGCATCCTACCAACATCTCTTGATTTCATACTATCGCATCATATCAAAATCTTTTTTTTTCATCCTATCACATTATACAAACATCTTTTGATTCATCCTCTTGCTTCACACCAGCATCTTTTGATTCGATCCTATGGCATCATGCCAGCAAAGTCTTTTGATTTCATATTGCAACCTACCTAGAGTATGTACTGATTTAATCCTATCACAGCAATGTCTTTTGATTTCATGCTATCACATCATTCCAACATAATCTACTGATTAAATCCTATTGAATCACACCAACAATATCTTTTGATATCCTATCACATCATATCAACTATACCTTCTGATTACATCTTTCATCCTATCGTATGATAAACACAATACCCTTTTGTTTTCATCCTATCGCATGATATCAAAAACACCATTTTGTTTTCATCCCATCGTATGATATTGACAATACCCTTTTGTTTTCATCCCATCGCATGATATCAAGAACATCATTTTGTTTTCATCCTACCGCATGGTATCAAGAACATTTTGTTTTCATCCCATCGTATGATATCAAGAACACCTTTTTGTTTTCATCCTATTGCATGATATTATCAACACCTTTCTCTTTTAATCCTATCGCATGATATCAAGAACACCTTTTTGGTTTCATCCTATCGCATGATATCAACAACACCTTTTTGTTTTCCTCCTATCGCATGATATCGACAACACTTTGTTTTCATCCCATCGCATGATATTGACAACACCTTTTTGTTTTCCTCCTATCGCATGCAATCAATAATACCTTTTTGCTTTTCATCCTATCACATGATATTGACAACACCTTTTTGCTTTCATCCTATTGCATGACATTGACAACACCTTTTTGTTTTCCAGCCTATCGCACGATATCAAGAACACCTTTTTGTTTTCATCCGATCACGTAATATCAGGAACACCTTTTTGTTTTCATCCTATCGCATTATATTTACAACACCTTTTTTATTTCCATCCTATCGCATGACATCAACAACACCTCTTTGTTTTCATACTATCGCATGATATCAACAACACCTCTTTGTTTTCATACTATCACATGATATCAACAACACCTCTTTGTTTTCATACTATCGCATGATATCAACAATACCTTTTTGCTTTTCATCCTATCACATGATATTGACAACACTTTCTTGTTTTCATCCTGTCGCATGATATTGACAACACTTTCTTGTTTTCATCCTGTCGCATGATATTGACAACACCTTTTTTTTTTTATTCTATCGCATGATATTGACAACACCTTTTTGTTTTCATACTATCGCATGCAATCAACAATACCTTTTCGCTTTTCATCCTATCGCATGATATTGACAACACCTTTATGTTTTCATACTATCGATTGTATCATACAATACCAAGAACACCTCATCGCATCATATGAAGAATTTTTGCTTCTTAATTATTGCATCATATCAAGAAAAAAATGTTTGCATTCCACTTTTCAACACAAATTTGTGCTTTCTAAATATTGCATCATATCAAGAGATTTCCTACTTCCTACATATCGCATGATATCAATAGACTGCCTACTTTCTACACATCGCATCATACCAATAAGAATTTTGTTTTTTTTTTGGTTATTGCACCATATCCTTGAGAATTTTTAATTTCCACATATCGCACCATATTAATGAGACTTTTTGCTTTATACAAATCGTAACATATCAGTGAGAATTTTTGCTTTTTACATATCGCACCATATCAATGAGACTTTTTGTTTTCTACATATTGTACCATATCGATAAGACTTTTAGCTTTCTACATATTGCACCATATCAATGAGACTCGTTGCTTTCTACATGTCGCACCATATCAATGAGATTTTTTGCGTTCTAAATATTGTCTCATATCAATCAAGCTTTTTTGCTTCATACATATCACACCATATCAGGACGTTGCTTTCTACATACCGCACAATATCAATGAGAATTTTTTCTTTCTACATATCGCGCCATATCAATGAGACTTTTTGCTTTCTACATATCCCATCATATCAATGAGCCTTTTAACTTTCTACATATTGCTCCATATCATAGAGAATTTCTGCTTTCTATTTATAGCACCATATCAATGAGCCTTTTAACTTTCTACATATCGCACCATATCACTGAGATCTTTTGCTTTCTACATATTGCACCATATCACTGAGATTTATTGCATTCTTCATATCGCACTATATCACTTAGATTTTTTTGCTTTCTACATATCGCATCATATCACTGATATTTTTTTGCTTTCTACACATCGCACCATATCACTGAGATATCTTTGCTTTCACATTTTATATCCCTGAGATTTTTTTGCTTTACACATATCGCATCATATCACTGAGATTTTTTTGCTTTCTACATACAATATATTGCATCACATCGAAGAGACTTGTTGCTTTCTACATATGGCATCATATCAGTGAGAATTTTTGCATTCTACACATCCCATCATATCACTGAGATTTTTTTGCTTTCTGCATATCGCATCATATTGAAGAAACTTGTTGCTTTCTACATATCACACCATATCAGTGAGAATTTTTGCATTCTACATATCCCTCATATCAATAAGAATTTTAGCATTCTACTTTTGTTTCTACTTATCGCATCACATGAATAAGACTTTTGCTTTTCATTTAGTGCATCATATCAATATCAACAAGAATTTTTCTTTTATCTTTTTCACACTATATCAACAAAACATTATTGTATTCATTTTATGGCTTCATATCAGCAAGTCTTTATCTTCTTATCCTATCGCATCATATATAAGACTTCTTTGCTTTCTACTAAATTGGACCTCTTGGATACCAGCATAGTAACAATACCATTTTGTATTATTCAGATCAAAACAGATCAATAGCACCTTTGTTTTTTCAAAATAGCATTACATCAACAACACCAATTTGTTTCTTGTCTTTATGAAATCAAAAAGCCTTTTTTGTTCTCATGTCGAGATGTTTTCAACCTAATGGTTCATATCAACAAGACTTTGATCTAGCATTTTTATCCCATTGCACAAAATCAATAAGAGTACTTTTTCCTTTTTCTACTTATTTCATATGTGTCATATCTCTTTATTCTCATCCTATCAAATCATAAAATCAATAAGACCTTTTTCCTTTCCTAATATCACATCAAATTAATGTCACATTTTTCTTTTTCACGCATCGCTGCACATCATGTCATAAGACGTTTACTTTTTGCTTTTTTCTCATTGCAAAACATCATTTTGAAGTTTTGTTGTCATATTATCAAATCATATCAACAAGAAATTTTGTTTTCTACCTACTGCATCATATCACCAAGACTTTTTGCTTCAACCTATTGCATCATATCACAAAGACTTTTAGTTTTCTACCTATTGCATAAAATCAGTAAGACTTTTTGTTTTCAACTTATTGCATCAAATCACCAGGACTTGTGGTTTCTACCTATCGAATCATTTTCAAAAAGACCTTTTCTTTTCTACCTACAGCATCATATCACTACTGCATTATATCATCCACACTTGTTGTTTTCTACCTATCGCATCATATCACTAGGACTTCTTGTTTTCTACCTGTCGCATTACATCACCTA
Source organism: Goniobranchus coi (assembly GCA_025762795.1). Lineage (NCBI taxonomy): Eukaryota > Metazoa > Mollusca > Gastropoda > Nudibranchia > Chromodorididae > Goniobranchus > Goniobranchus coi. The sequence continues at coordinate 11,952 of JAOXJN010122188.1, forward strand.
GACTTGCTGTTTCTACCTACCGCATTATATCACCTAGAGGTGTTGTTTTCTACCTATTGCATCATATCACCAAGGCTTTTTGTTTTCTACCTATCGCATTATATCACCTTGACTTCTTGTTTTCTACCTATGGCATTATATCACCCAGACATTTTGGTTTTCTACCTATCGCATTATCACGCAGACTTTTTGTTTTCTCCCTATCGTACTGTATCACTACGACTTTTTGTTTTCTTCCTGTCGCATTGTATCATCACGACATTTGGTTATCTACCGGTCATAATTTTATCACCCAGACTTTTTGTTTTCACACTATCGCATTATATCACCAAGAATTTTGGTTTTCTACCTATCGCATAATATCACCAAAACTTTTTTTTTTCTACCTATCGCATTATAATATCACTAAGACTTTTGGTTTTCTACTTATTGCATTATATCACTTAGACTTTTCTTTCCACCTATCACATTATATCAAGAAGATTTTTTGTTTCCTACCTATCACGTGATATCACCAAGACTTTAGTTATCTACCTATCTCATTATATCACCAAGACTTTTGGTTTTCTACCTATCGCATTATATCACCAAGACTTTGTTTTCTACCTAACGCATTATATCACCAAGGTTTTTGGTTTTCTATCTATCGCATTATATCACCAAGACTTTGTTTTCAACCTATCGCATTATATCACCAAGACTTTTGGTTTTCTACCTATCGCATTATATCACCAAGACTTTGTTTTCTCCCTAACGCATTATATCACCAAGATTTTTTTGTTTTCTACCTATCGCATTATATCACCAAGACTTTGTTTTCTACCAATCGCATTATATCACCAAGACTTTGTTTTCTACCTATCGCATTATATCACAGACACTTTGTTTTCTATGTTTCGCATTATATCACCAAGACTTTGTTTTTAACCAATCACATTATATCACCAAGATTTTGTTTTCTACCTTGCACATTATATCACCAAGATTTTGTTTTCTACCTATCGCATTATATTTATATCACCAAGATTTTGTTTTTTACCTATCACATTATATCACCGCGATTTTGTTTCTACCTATCCCATTATATCACCAAGATTTTTGGTTTTCTACCTATCGCATTATATCACCAAGATTATTGGTTTTCTACCTATTGCATTATATCACCAAGATTTTTGGTTTTCTACCTATCGCATTATATCACCAAGACTTTGTTTTCTACCTATCACATTATATCACCAAGATTTGTGGTTTTCTACCTATCGCATTATATCGCCAAGACTTTGTTTTCTACCTATCACATTATATCACCCATACTTTTTGGTTTCCACCTAACGCATTATATCACCAAGACTTTTGGTTATCTACCTATCGCATTCTATCACCAAGAATTCTGGTTTTCTATTTATTGCATAATATCCCCAAGACTTTTTGTTTTCTACCATTCACATTACAATATCACTAAGACTTTGGGTTTTCTACCTATTGCATTATATCACGAACACTTTGTTTTCTACCTACTGCATCATATCACCAAGAC
>JAOXJN010133295.1:0-13449 GCA_025762795.1 Goniobranchus coi
AAGAAGAAGAAGAAGAAGAAGAAGAAGAAGAAGAAGAAGAAGAAGAAGAAGAAGAAGAAGAAGAAGAAGAAGAGAGCCACTGCAGTGCAGCATGAAAAGTTATTTCTTCGAGGCAGTCGGAAAAAAGGCCATGGTCTTTTGTTGCTCCCTACGATCTCCATAGAAGCTGTTCTATAGAGTCAGGTGCCATTGGCGACACAAACCAGCACTTCCCAAAGCAGTGGACAGTACCTGGGTAAGGAATTTTTAATGGGTTAACGTAATTTACAACACGATAGGTGAAATCTATATTTAAATGAGAGAGCTTGATACCTATTGTGTCTGCGAAAAGGGAAAAATATAGAACGAATTTCCATGATCTTCGACTCAAAAGAAATGGAAAATTCTGAAGCTGCGCATCACTTAGAGAAAAATTTAAGTTGCCATTTTAATGAAACTGCTACAAAAATTGGTTATCATTGAATAGGAAGTACACTGTCAATGATATCTCCCGATGAATACCTGATCCATTTTCACTTTCGCTTGTATTGACATTTCATAGGTGATACTGATAGTTCATCACACCAAAACAAAATTCCTAGGCTATGCAGAAGAGTAAATGACTGCGTGGGAAGAAGAGCGGTCCCTCTCTGTTCGCCGTCTTTCTCCTATTTGAAGGATGGGCTTCACTTTAAGTTATAGGGGTAATTAGTATGGACTACCACCGTGAAACCGATATTATGGAAGAGTGGCAGTAAGACGATTACGTGGATATGAAAAGCAGAAAAGTGTTCATTAGTCGCAGGGGGTGGGGAGGATAACGAAGCTAAAAATCATCATCATCATCATCATTATCAAGTACCGGGTCTGAGACAGACATTGGCGACCATGTCACGCCATTCACTTCTCTGTTCAGACAATCTCAGGAAGTTCATGCTATTAGTTTTCTGCTTTTTGTTTGTCATCTCTTGGCTACTACTACTAAGTACTGCACTCTCGTCGATCTCCACTATCTGCTCAGGGCCTCCGATCTAGAAAGGGTTGCTGGTGAGGAGGTGCGTACGAATATCTCTGAATTATTGCAACCATTGAATCAAACTCACAAGGTTGACTCCTTCAAGATCAATTGTGACCTTAACTGGCGTTTTATGATTATAAGGCCAGAAAAATAGCAACTGTGAATATCTCTATCATAAGACATACTTTTTTTTGTGTGGGGGGGGGCTTTGGAAACAATACTTCCATTCAAATAAAACATGAAGATTGTGTAAATAAATCAGCTTTTTTTTTTTTTTTTAAACTTCTATTCTTCAAAAACATATAAAGAAGTCAAGAGTGAGCGATAAACAGACCATCTCACATCATCACATTGCAAAGAGGCTTCATGGTACAAAGACACATTTTCACTTTTTTTTTCTTTTTTATTTTTAAATATATAAATCTTTGTCCACAGCCATTCAGTATAAAATAACAATCCATGTCAAGGAGCAAATAAAATTCAACACTGTGAACATTTTAGTGAGAAAATAAAGCCACTACCATATTTTATACAAGGGTCAAAAAAATACATTTAGGCCTATTATCTGGCAGAAAATTCACTTAGCCTTGCCTTTCCCTTTCCTTTTCATTAAACAAAAGGCAAAATTATCCGTTTAATGTACTTATGGAGGAAATGTCATCTTAACCATTTTGTACACATTAAATAAACATTCAGTGCTAGTTTCTAATGGACCGTTGAATACCTGTTAGCTTCAGCTAAAATTTGGCCAAAGTGACAAGCAAACTGACGTCAACCAAAATGTACCGGATGCAGAGCTGCCAACTTGGAAAAATTGATTTCAGGAAAAAAGTGACATTCATTTCAGTGACACCCAATGTTCACTAATTACTTTAGGTTAAAATTTGACTATTTTATAGCCTCCTCACCGGCGACGGTTGTCTAAGCATTACAGTCAAAGCGAATCCAACAAATCAACATAGTATTTAATAACGAGAGTGTAAAACTCCATTACAAAATCGTCCACGACAACGATTTTAATGCTACGCTCACCCAAATTCCGTTTGTTTGTTTTTTTCCACTTTGAAAACCTTAAGCAGCCTGGCCTACAAGCCAGTCGCAGTTTTATTCGATTTTTGACTTCTCTTTTGCCTATGCGGCCATTTCAGTGACAAAATGGCATATTTCAGTGTATCAGTGAACCACGCTTCATTTCAATGACTTTCACTGACGTTCAGTGACAGTTGGCAGCTCTGCGGATGTACGTTTAGATAGAACCCATACAACATGCTTTTTATATACATCTTTGATCTTTATTTTAAAATTTTTTTAATAAAAGAAAGAATACAACAGAGGAATACCTGAACTGTCAAATCATTTATTTACAACTCTAACCAATCAAAATAATGACATCACATACATCATGCATGGAAAAAAAAAAAAAGAAAAGATTGGAGTATCATCGCAGCATGTTGCCTGTAAAAACTTTTTCCTTTGACTTTTGGCTTCTCTTACCTTTCAGAGGGATGTGGTTGATGTCAACTTTATAACGAATCCCACCACTCACCCCTTTATATCAACTTTTCATTGACCACAACCCCCTCCCCTAAATCCCTCCAAGCTGACGTCTTTATTGTGAATGGTCCATAACGTGATGGGAAACTTGCACCTTACTACCAATCACAAGTTATTACAAAAATGCTACTATTGAATATGAATCTAAATGTAGATTCCAGAATGGATATACATAAAAAGTTGTGGATTACTCAACTATAATTTAGTATACTACAAAACTAAAGAAGATGTGACATTTCAGACATCAAGACAGCTAAGTCATCGTTTTTACAATCCATTAAGATTCTGTGTACTGTTATTCTTTTCGCATATTGTCCTTGTATTACTTTGTCTAATGAAGGGTATTTGTCTGAAATGTCTCTTGTCTTGTCTTGTTGTGCATCATGATGGCGTAATCCATAACTTTTCATCTATTACCAATTGCAAGGGGAGAGAAGTCGGTGTATGAGGTAACTTTGCTAGACTTCACTTCCCTCTTTTCTTCAAAACATGCAAATTTTCCCATCAAAAGGAAACAATGCTCCAACAATTTGCTAACCCTTGTGTGTGGTCAGCTTTAATTTGGAATGAAATGAAATTTTTAGGAGTTTGAAGATTTGAACTTCTGCACAAACCAGAAAACATCAGTTAGAGAAAATTCCACAACTACAAAATAATACAAAGATATTTCATAGCTGTAACATAGAAAATTTTTTCCCCTTATTGTTTTTTCTCTTCTTCAATTTTTCCACTCCATGTGCATAGGTTCTCTTCTTTAATGGTTTCCTTAGTCCACTAAGCCACTTGTTCTATTCACAAGTGTGAATTTTCTTTTGCGTCAGGTTGTCTACGGCAGGTTGAAGTGCAAAGGTTGAAATTTGAATGCAACACTGGAAAGTTGAGATGCATTCTCCTCCCGCAGTTTTAAACAGTGAAACATTTTACTTTACTTCTGTTTTTGCACCAATATCTCCCAAAGACACAGCCTTATCCTATTACGGTAAACTCTTTCCTTCGTAGGTGATAAGATTTGCCTCATGGTGAATCCTCCATTTCACCATTGACCGACCTACTCCTTGTGTCTCAATTGATACCTTATCTTCATTTACAATTCTTCCTGCTGTAAACCTAGAGAACACTACAGTTGAGGTTGCACATAGCCAGATCGGTAATAAAGAGAAGTTGGCTAGAACAAGGTCGATTAAAATCCCTGTTTATTTTCCTTATGCATGCATTCTTCTCTAAGCATTAACATTAACTCCCTACCTCCACTTTCTTTACAGATGATCTGTGTTGCTTTTTTTTTCTTGTGAGAATCAAATGAAAAGATGAATATAAAAACATTAAACAAGCAAAAAGAATTGAAACCCTGTCTCAAAAACCAAAAAAGGAGGGGGGCGGGGAGCCAAAAATAGAGCAATAATTCAAAACCATTTTAAAACGAGTTTCTGATTTCAATAACATTTCATTAATAAAACAAATAATATCATGTAAATTGAGATAAAACAAGCATATTTTTGTAGTCAAAGATAAAAAGTAGAAAGAAAAGATAATTCAAAGTGTATTTTAAAAAAATCATGGAATGATAAACAAATAGCCATCACTTTGAAATAAAAGCAGCACTGCAACTGTGTTCAAAACCACTAAATGACATCATTACTTACTGGTATGGAAGACTACATATTTTTCTCTTTCTTTTATAAAACCCAGGACCATTTTTTTGCCCAAATTCTCCTGGTTTTCTTTTTTTTTATTTCCTCTTCTTGAGTATCAATATATTACCAAAACACAGAGACAAGTCTGGTTTTGTGTCGACATTGTCGCAACACAAACTGAAAACAGAATGGATTCCAAGCTGTTGAGATTCAAGGTGTGAAAAATTTCATAAGGTCAGACTTCATGGTGTAGGGATAAAAATATCATGGTGTAGGGTTAAAAATATCAAACAGCCAGGACTTAGTCTAGGACTGAGGTTGCACCTGAGCGTTTAGGGTCACTGTATGATTGTATCTACATAGTACTCTCTCTCTCTCTTTCTCCCTCTGTCTCTTATCACACAAACAGGACTAAGAGTAAAGAAAAACACTCCAAACAAGACTTGTACCCTACTGGATGTGAGAACAGTTTCAGGCAAGGACATTGCTATTGTCAGGAAACTCCTTCATTCCTGCCACCTTCCGCTCAGCTTTTCTTTGAAAAATCTTCTAACAGTGAGACATTTCAGAGACTGTGTTAAAAGTAAACATTGCTGAGATCATAAAACAACTGTGGTTTGGTCCACAGAACGAACCTTTACATCGAAATACAGAAGAAAAAGCAAGTGTAAAGAACGAGGAAGGCAGAGGATGAGAAGAAGAAGCAAATAAATTAAATACTATCATACAGCCGGAAGGCTTTCGGGGTCAAGGCAGTTAACTTGTAATTGCAGAGTCTAAATTCTGGCTGCACTGTGCTGCCGTTTTCATTTGAAAGGGTGTATAATGAACAGTTTTCGGAAATCACTTTTCCCCATTTTCAAATAGTTTACACTCAGTCAAAATAAACCATATGATTGAAAATAGTAAAGAAACGACATTTGACGATATAAGAGATATTTTATAATTTTTAAAAGGACCTATGATGCAAAACAACCCGCACGTTTATCGTGATTGCATCGAAACTCAGTTGCCATCCGAAAGGCATTACAGGCCCTTTCAAATGAAAACGGCAGTGTGGTGCTGTTTAGTCCTTAGGAGAGGCTATTTACTATTGAATATCCGACCATAAGCAGAGAAGAACCTTGTAAGTATGCCAAAGAAAGTGCACCTGTAAAAAGGCCACATCTGTGTATACTCCCCATTGAGCAGATAAGGCAGATTGATTGGAAAATGCCTGTAAGGATAATCTTCTACAGCACTTTGAGCGCATTCAGGCCATTAAACGCTATATAAAAGTATGTCAATGTTCCCCTGGAGCCTCTAGATAAACAGCCTTGCCAACCTGCATGCAATTGCGTAATTGTATGCAAAAAAGCAAGGAAAATATGCATCAAAGGGATGCAATAGACTGTCTTCAGTTTTTTTGCATGCATGTGCCTTTTTTTGTCAGACGTCACCCGAAACCATTGCCCGAGTCCTATCTCAGCCTTGTACATGAGACAGCATGTTTTTGAAGACAACCAGTTCTGATAAGCATGCTTTTTCTTACGTTGATTTTGAAGATCAATGACTATTTTTATTGTTTCCTGTGTTCAGATGTTCGACGTAGATCTAGTCTCCTGAATCCTTACGTTGCCACCCATTTTGACATTTGAGTGCTCTTTGTCATCATTTTTAAAGTACATATAATATAATATAAAAGAAAGTGAACTTTATATGTAAAAACAATAATACTTTCTAAAGTACACAAGACAACTTTTTGAAAAATTTCATGATAGAGTTAAAAGATTGTAAAATACAGTAATGCACCTGGATATGTATACAAAATAGATGAAGCAAGTACACAATTTAGATAATTCAAAGTCTGCAAAGAGGACTCAATGTGACCTTAGCCAGTAGACCTCAAGTGCAAGTTTCAGTTATCCAACATTTTCAATCTAAATTGATTTGTTTCATTTCCACAATCTCTTCTTCCTTGATCTAAATCTAAACCTTTTTGTTGAAGCATTTCATTGTCTCAAAGACCTAGAATGGCTTGATCATAACTTTTTGGCGATGATTTGTCACTATCTTCAGTTACAGCTTCCCCAACAATCTGATTCACAACATCTGATATCACTGCGACATGAATCCAAGGTGTAACTAAAGTCAATTGTTCAAAAAAGGGACAGAACTTACAAAACTGTGTATTGCATCCATACCATTTTCGAACGTGGCATTGGGGACTCATACACAGAAAGTTTCAACTCTAGTTGAATGTGGCAATGTAAGGGTTCAATAACATTTTTGTTCTTTAAATTTGTATTAAAAAAACGAAAACGAATAGACCATTGTCTTATCCTTTTATCACACAAATTTGCCAGGTATCAATTAAAGGACAACATTCTTTGGCATGGGTATTTAGCTTAAGAGCGTTTCTTGATGTCACCATTCTCATGCAAACCATTCTCTAGGAGCTGCTTCCCATTCATCTCCTTGTGTTCAACAGCAGATTTTCCATGACCTTTGGCTTTGCTCTTACCCAAGACATGGTCAAGTGGACCATCTCCCTCAAAGGAACTAGGCTTGCGGAAAGAGCCGCCAATGCGATCCCACAGAGTGAAGAACTGCCCGTAGTTGTAGTTGTAGAAGAGATGATGGTCTGTGTGATGAGCTGAGCCGTTGACCATTGGCTTGATATAGTCCGGGACACGAAAATCGCCATCATGAATGGAAATGGTCCATACATTCACAAACAGGAACAGGCCGAGATAGGTCAGCTGTTGGGTGATAATGAAATGTTAATACTTAGACGCACATATTGACCCTTGGAGGGACAGACAGATTTTGAAACAGAGAGTATCCGTACCCTGCTATTCCTAAGGTATTGAAGTGGTTCGAAGCCCATATTTATCCTTTTCCTCTTCCAGACCTCATTCTACTGCTGCTTTTTTCTCATTTGACTAGTAGATCGTCTTATTTTATCCCATGGGAGATGTGGTGACCTTGACCTAAATTATTGAAAATAAGAGCCCTAAAACTCAAAACTCTCCCCCCACCCCTCCTCCCCTTCTCTCTCTCTAGCTCTTTCTCTGTCTGTCTGTGTGTCTCTCTATCCCCACCTTCTTTTCTCGCACTCTACCTTTCTTTCTGTCTCTGTCTGGGTAGAGATGGTGCCTGCCATTTTGAAATCCCCAGTCGTCAGTTTTGTTTGAAAAGTCAATTAAAAACTAAGGCTGTTGAAATAAAGGTATACAGAGTGGGTTTTTTCTCTCTAAGCCCTATTAAATAATTTAAAGAACTAAAAAGTATAACTGGATCAAAGCAGTACGTTTTTGTTTTTGTTGCATATTATCTGGAATTTATCTAAGATTTGCATGCAGGTGTGTAAGTTGCCATGAAAAAAATTGCCTGAAATCTTAACAGACCTGAAATGTGATGTAGAGGCATGGTAAATACATGGATATAACAGGATCTGCTTCTTCTTTAGGTACCTTGTCTGGAACTGACATTAGCGATCATGGTCCTCCACTCAAAAATGTCCTCAGCTAACTTTACAAGACTTGTTGCCACCATGCCCATGAATTCAGACTTTCAATAAAAGGTATTCTGTCTTCCCCTACTGCGCTTGCCTTGGATCTTTCCTGTTGCAGCTAGATGTTCTAAGCCTTTATTGCGGCAAAAGTGTCCTAATTTGTATGTGGGTCTTGTCTGACCATGATGTCACTTGTACATATGTCATACTCCATACTGTGTGCAACATAACGTAATCCAACTACAATTTTTACGACAAACTAGGACACATAACAGAATTTACCTGCCTATTTAAACAATTTTAGGGGCTAATAATTTCTTAAAAATATAAGTGTTTAAATATTAAACCATTATAGTTATAGATCAAGACTTTACAAGGATCTTGGCTTTAAACATGTGTAACCGTTCTTTTCTAAAAACATTTGTGTGTTTTGGCCAAAGTGGAACAAAGCGTACCTTCTCTAAACCATCTTGATTTGGCCAAAGTGGAAAGAAAGGTACTTTCGCCCATATCCCCACATTAAATGTGTGCTTTATTACGGATTGGTCATTCTGTCCTGTTGACACTTTGCAATTTGTTACGGTTTGGTCGTTCTAGGGCCAGTGATGACATTACATTTTTTTCTGGATTGGCTTTATAAACACGGTCTTTTTCGATACCTTGCCACCACACTGGTTCAATTGAAAGATGCACCGCCTACCGTAGGCCATATTATTTCTTTAAAAGTTTTCAAAAAGTTCTTGTGAAAATGTTGAAGAAAATAATATGATCCATTCAGTGTTGAAGGCTCTGAGCAGAATTTGCCCATTACCTACTATGCTCTGTGTGTCTGTTACTTCTTAACACTCTGAAGCCAAATGCTTCATTGAGGCCTTGTAGATTTTACTCTACGGTGCTTATTAACCTCCGTCTGATGGGGTGTTAGACAGAATCTATTTTCACAATACCCAATTCAAATTTCTAGGTTTCCAAGTGGATACTTTTCCTTTAAAAGTCAAAACTCGTTGTACTCCTGATAGCTAATGGATTGGGTAGAAAGTACCAGAATTTAATCAGAATCAAATGATAGTGTCCGCCTGAAAACACTAGGTGCTCTTTGATCCATAGCAGTTTAAAATGAAGACAATTGAAGAATGAGATTAAGAGACGAAGTATTCAAAAATGAGTGTCGTTTGTTTTGGGAGGTTTTGCGCATTGGAATTGACTCAAAGAGATGTTCAGAAAGGGCTAGATGAAGATGATCTTAATACCTCTACTGACAGTAAATACGCGGTATTAAATATTGATATATTGCCAATTATGCCTGTGATTTTGAAGACAACAAAGAGACAGGCAGAAAGAGGTGTAAAAACAATTTGCAGGGATGTGCATGGGAAAAAAAACCAACCATGTTATTCATTGGAACAGAGTACCTCAATCGTTAAGCTTTTCCTCTGTGAAGAAAAGGAGCGTAGTGTGTCTTTGAGGGCCACTCTAAAAATAATAGAAAGCAAGATTAAAAAGTGGAAGTGACCTGAGGGGGTAGACCATACTCTGAGGAAACATGCAGCATTACCCAGCCAGGCCTTGCAGTAGAACCCCCAAGATTGCCACCGCAGAGGTAGCCCACTAACGACCTGGAGAAGAGGTGTGGAAAGAGATGAAGAAGATTGGCCACACTTGGAAATACTGGAAAGTATTTTGAAAGGTAGAAGTAAATGGAGGTCTCTGGTCTGTGGCCTTTACCCAGCCTAGGGTGATAGACTTTGATGATGATGAAGATAAAAAAATACAGAAGAATAGTTGGCAACTGCAGAAGTGAAACCTCCTGTGTCAACAAAGTGATGTCGGCAAGAGTGTGGCAACGGTTTGGAAAGACTCTCCTTGGTCTTCATCTTGACCATTTTTCTTTAATGTAAATCGTTAGCAGCTATCCATTTCAAAAGTGGACCATTGGAATGGAAGAATGTGACGTTTCCTCCCCCGAATGCAAGGTCTTGATCATAAAAAAGGCATTCCTGTTTGCTTTCTACTCAACTGATTTTTAGTAAGATCTTATTTAAACCCTTCTTTGTTCGATATTTTCTCATAAATGCATCAAGGTCGCCAAGAAGAAAGTCAATACTCAGATACCCTGTGTCATCTCATGGCCCAAACCTACATGCAGACCTTTTTATCTTTTTTTTAAGAATTGTAGTTGGTTAGCCAATAACAACCAAGTGAATTACAACGTTTATACATTGTACTTTTTTCTGGGTCAATGGCAAGGGTCAAGTTGGCAGGGGAATTGCACAATATTAGACAAAGAAAGACAATGGTCTTGGGCACTATGTAAATAATGCAGGATTAAATTCAGTAAAAAGTCTAAAATAATTAAGTGCGTAACTCTAGCGCAACAACAATGACAGCAGTTTTGATGCGTCCATACTATTGAGCCACACTAGCAGACCTATTCAACATATTTGCCAAGACAGCCTTCAAAATAATAGACTTTATTACCCAGCTTTATTATCCACTCAATGACATGTTTGCAGAGCTCATTTTCTTAGTTCGTCCATGCGCTTCATGAAACAAATTGACAGTCGTTCATTGCAAGAGTCTGTCAACTTAGTCCAGGTCTTGAGCCCCTTCTTCATTTGTCAGTGTCAGAACAATCTTCTGTGTTTTTTTTGTTGTCTCATAGTAACAGACTGTCATGTGTAATTTGAGACATTGTGGTGAAAACATTAAAAATTAGATTTGAAATTTCTTGGAAATTCAGAAAACACTGGACAAAATCATCCTGATGTGCCGAGACTAGAGATTATATCGAATTTCTCTTGAGTTTTGTCCCTATTTCCAACTGTCCCAATTCTATGTGGTCTGAACAACAGGGTTCCCACTGCATAATGACTGACTCAGTTACAGTGAGTAATAATTTTGTCAAAACTACTTAATTTCTCTTGCTGATTGTGAGAGTGGTCGACTGAAGAGCATTTTTAATATTGTCCAAGCAGCTGCGGCAGTTGACATAGAATGGAATGATGTTCCATAAACTTATAATGTCTGGATAAAATGACTGTATGAGGCTGTGGATCCTGGATGTCCGTAAGGTGTAAGTTTGATTGCCTGACTATTTAGTTGAATATCTGTTTGGACTACTGATTTTGTATAATGTTTTCTTTGTATCAAATTTATGGAAACTAAACTGTTATTTTGATATTTTGTGTTCTGTGTTACTTTTATTCTCAGAACATTGACGTCTCAGTGCTTGGCATGACTGCTATGAAGAGAACAGCCAAACTGGCTCAAGCTGGAAAAAGTAAAGAAGCTCAGGCCATGCTGTAAGTTTTATGTTTATGATAGTTTTCTTCTTGTATTCCCTTCCATAAGTTTACTTCAAGCTTTATATCAAACCTGAAATTTTATAAATTATACTGTGTATCCTGCACCAGCTTCAAGCCAACAATTCACCCTTTGGATGTTACAGTAGTGATTGACCACTAACCATCCCTAAACAACTTTAGATAGAGTAAGGATAGAGATGTAAAACAAATGCATTTTCAATTTCTTGAAATTACTCAAACTGAAAGGAAACCTAGGTATCACATTTTAAACAATGGGCCGTGCTATGCTAAAGGACCTGTCAAAATAGTGCATAAGCTTTGTCCTTCGAATGTTAAGTAGGAATGAATAAGTTGATCTGAGATTCCTTTTTGGTGGATCAAAATGAGTAAAAAAAATTCTTGAATTAGGTAAGGGAGCTGGGACTTTTATCCCGAATCTGGCTTTTACACCCGTTTGGGTCTGGAGGTGGGCTCAAGGGTTTTTTAAAGTTGGTCCGTTGCTGGGATTTCTACTCAGGACCATGCGTCTCCCACCCGTGTCTTGGGATTGGCTGGGTGCCTGAGTGTTGGCCTTGTGGTTTGGACTGAAGTGCTTTTTAAGCTTTCTCAAGTGGTGGTCATCTTCTCTGCTATTGACTGTGCATGGGTCCTTACCTCCACCACCCACGTCATGGCTTTTGTAGGTTTCCCGTGAGTTGTCACCTTACTTCCCTGACCCTCCAGTGTTGGAGTTTGTGTGGTTTGCAGGAGTCCAGCAACGAGTAATTAGTAAACACCCGTGGAGCCCACCTCCAAACCCTAACAGGTGGAGAAGCTGGACTCAGGGTGATCAACCCAGAAAACAGGAATCCACAACTAAGGGAGGAAAACAATTTTAATACATAACAAACAACACAAGCTAAATGACCCAAGAAAAGCACCGATATAACCAAACAGGCTGAAAAGTGCTGAAATTCTACTGTCACCCTCATACCACCTTAAACAAAAAAACAGAAAACAAGACAAAAAAAAAAAACAACAACAACAAAAAAACCCACACACACAGACAAAAAAAAAACAAACAAAAAAAACCCAATCAACTCAACCCACCGAAAACCAACAAAAAGCGAACAAACAAAAATTCTTATCAAGAAGAAAGGAATAAATTACAAAGTCAACCAAGTTAATGTGAAACAAAACAACTCCTTCCCCACTAAATCAAAACTAACAAATGGCCAAGGCAAACGAAAAGTCCATTTCTTACACAAATCTCAGACACAGGATGTTTTAAGAGCTTGGAAAAGAAAAATCGACAAAACGATTGATTAATAGGTCAAAAGTATGTCTATGAGCATAAAAAGAATTGATTTTGTTTATAATCTTCGTTAGTATTTGATTATTCAGAACCATGGAAACGTCATGAAAGTACCGGTAGTCAAATGATGGCTGGCACAAATATGCCACCCTAGAGCATATGACAGTGATAAGAACACTAGAACAAAAAGGAGGTAAGCAAAAGGAAAACCATTTAGAAGTCGCTTTTTCAAATGCCATAATAAAATATAATTGAGGGGAAGAATGAGTTTTACCACCGACAGAGAGAAATGTCAATTTCATTGGATCAAAAGGCTACAAATATAGATGTCTTGGAAAAATCAAATCAGACTAAAGATAAAGCAAAAACAATAGTCAAAGGTTTGCAAACAAAGTATTGCTGATCATTGAAACGAAGCAAAGCAAGAAAAATCCAGACATTTTGGTCGCAGTATAGTCTGGTTCCATGATACATATTTTCATCCTTTTTGCCTTCATAATTTGCAGGCAAAACATGTACGAGAATACGGATAAATATCCCTTGTAACTGTTCCCATGCGATATACTGGAACCAGACCCTTAAAATGCATCACAGAATTCGGAAGGCGTGACTGGAGTACTCAGCTTGTCGTGGAAAATCAGGCAGACTGAGAGTGAGGGATAAGGACATTGCTGAAAACTTGCACTTGAGACGTTTTGGAGTGGGTGAAAATATACGAGTTAGATTATATTATTATGACATGGCAAAAATGCTTCCTGGGTGTAAAGGGAAGAACACGATCCAAGTGATAAGCGACATGATGAAAGTATTGGAAGGATACAACAGTGGAGAGACTGGACAGAATGTAAGGTACAATAAGTAGGGTACATGGAAAACAAAAAGTATAAGGCCGTAGATAGGAACGTGGCTTTTCAAGAGACAATGGAGTTCTATAAATGTGGGGATAGAATATCACAGGAGGACGTTTGCAAAAGGCTGCAAATTTAGAAGAGTTGAAGGGGCTTTGTTATATTGTTCTCTTGATTTTCTTGATTGTTTTTGTTTTGTTTCGTTTTGTTTTTGTTTGGTTTTTCGTATTGTTGCTATTGTTTTTTGTTTTTTTTGTTTTTTTAATGTTTTGTTTTTTAATTAAAAACAATTTTTATTTTTTTGTTTTTGAGATGTGTGCG
>JAOXJN010144403.1:0-13409 GCA_025762795.1 Goniobranchus coi
AGGACGAATGTCTAAATAATATCTCATTTAACACCTTCTTGAATATTATTCATTTCATGTACTCAGTGCTGGCACCCCCACTTTTTGCTTTACCTTTACCATTTGTTTTAGGGTGATTCCATCCTTTGTTGGATGTAGCCCTTCAGTCACTTTTCTACAGTCACTTCTGCTTTTTCTCATACAGTATTCCTCTTCTATCTTAACAATGTTGTCTTTCCATCTTTTTTGTGGTCTTCCTCTTGCTCTTCTCGCCTTGCCATATTATGTCCCGCCCATATAATATTAATAACTGGCATTAATACAGTGTTTTATTCCATTTAAAATAGGCTCTATGGGCTGATCCATTTTTATTTTAAGATGTATTTTTCAATATCTATGATTTTTGCTTTGCACTTTATCTCTTCACATGGTACTCGATCGATGATTTTAATATTCATCATTCTTCTTTCCATAGCTCTTTGCATTGTTTTAATTTCCTGAGGATTGGTTTTTATAATGGACCATTTCTGACAGCCATAAATGAGTTTTAGTCATACAAATTGGTCAAATAATTTTGGCTTCCCATATTATGACTCAGAATACATACAACATTTTATACATGTTCCTAAAGCTCTTTTACAAACTTTTCTTCAGTTTGCTGCCATCAAGGGAATATCTCAAGTTGTTACAGCGAGGATTGCTATAGCTGGGCCAAGCATGAGTAAGTCTGGCTTAAATTTGATACCTTTTATAGTGTCTATGGAGCATAGCATTTTGCTTTCTAAGGCATGTATGTCTGATTTATCACTCCATCTTTCAGTTTGTCTCTACCTTTCTGTCTGTCTGTCTGTCTGCTGTGTATCTGTCTGTCTGTTTGCTGTGTATCTGAGCCATTCTCAAAAGGTGACTGGGTGCATATATGAAATTTGTTTGAGTTGAAAAGAGTATCCAATATAAAGCAAGTTTAAACAAATTTGGTACCAAAATTACCCTGACATTTCGTAGAAATACATAAGTTAAAATCAAAAGATATCTCTTAACCACTTTAAGTTGGGGATGAAAATCATTCCTGAAATCGGCGATATTGACGGACCCGTTTTGTCTCATCGTTGGTGACGTCATTTGAGATATTTATATTTTTGCTTATAAATGAAGTAATCATATATTTTTTGCATGTTTTGCCTTGCCTAATGAAGAAATTCGCGAAATAAAGCCTTATTTGCACTTTCCATACTGTTATTGTGTGTTATTTTGTGTTTTGAATTCTTGTTCATGTACGACATCATGTGTGTCAAATGTGCCGGTCAATTCAAGGATAGTTCTCTAAAATGAAAGAGCCGTCAGAGCATGGCTTTAACCATCTTGAACAAGTATAAGGGTTTCTTTTATGGTAAGAAGTGCCATTTTTAGAAAATGAAGCGATAGGTATGCCTCAGTCTTGTTTACATTCAATATTTTCATAGTCGGTCAAAGTACGTCGTACAAGAAATCGCAGTCCACTAAGTAGATCCGATTGTGAGATCAGTCCTATTTTTAGAAAACGAAACTACTAAAGGCGGAAGTTTCGAATTTGGTAACATCTTCACAATATCTCGCACTATTCGAGAGTAAAGGTCGAACAAAGAGTGTCAGTCATCAGTGCACCACTTCATGTCGTACAAGCAACATCACATGTGAACGTCGTACATGATGTATAATCATGCCATTCCCGTACTTGATATCAAGTGAACGTTAGGTGCAGCAACCAGCATTTATTTCATGTTCACAGAGACAGATATTTTGAGCGAAACGGTTTCTACGATGATGCAGTGACTGCTGTGACTGGTTTTAGGTGAGTAGTGACCTACTATTTTAGTCTGTCAAATCTGTCGTACAAGAAATCTGTGTTTCCCATTCCGTGTGTCAATTTGTCGTACTAGAAATCTGGCTTTTCTTCTAGTCTGTCACTGACGTCGTACATGTCATTGATGTCGGTCAAAACGTCGTACATGTATATGTTGCTTTTTATTTTCCTCGCTAAAGGCAAATATAAATTCATTTTTTGCCACATTGTAAGATTTGATATTGTGGAAAGGAAAACAGTATAACAGCGGGCGGGAAACGTTGGAAAGGATTATTTCATGACCACGTGGTACTGGTACGACCATGTCACAATGACACACTCACAAATAAAGAGACAGTCAGAAGGCTGGTTTTTTATGAGTCAATGATAAATGTTAATCCAGACAGTATCAATCAATCATGAGATATAAGGTCTAGAAAATCTAGAGATAGAGATCTCTAGATCTAGATCTAGTTAATGAGTTAAATGTGTGTTTTAAAAAGATTGTGTATTTTGTGGCTTATTGTTCTTCATAAGGTGTAAAGAAGTATAAATATGGGTTTTATTATCAGGTAGCGTTTAATTTTCTTACATTAAGCTGCTTTTACTACTTTTAGATCTGACCACGTTGGTAAACCTGCGTTTTAATACATTTTATGTTACAATTGCTTGATTGCTTCAGTTATTATAACCTAGTTTACCTTCTTAGCCATACATTCTGTATTAATGTCTTTTATTATTTATGATTCACAATCTTTTGTCTAAGCCGTGTACATCCAATCTTTTATCACTGTCTGTCTCTCTGCCTGTTTGTCCGTCCGTCTCTCTTTCTCTCTCTCTCTATTTGAGTGTGTTTGTGTCCTTCTATCTATTTTTATTTTTGTTATATTTTTCTCAAATTTTAATGTTCAGCGCTTTAGGCGTCTTGTAGGGAAAATGCTCTTTTTATAAATAAATTTATTATTATTGTTCTGAGTTATGAGATGCAAATCGAGTAGATCATAGCAGAGCTGTATAATTTCCAGTTTGTCAACTTATTTCTCATTTTACATGAATTTAGAATTCTCAACTTTTTTTTTTGGCACTGGCCACAGGGGGTGGAGTGAGATTGTGTCAGTATGAGGTCCCAACGACCTAAATTTGGGGAGTGACAGTGAACAAGCCCCACACATGTTTTGACTGTGAATCTGCTCATAAGTACATCATGTATGATGTTATGCAGTACGTATGACAGCTCTCTTAACAAGGATCTAATTTTCAGGATTAGAAATAGTAGTGCGTTTTAACTGAGACTGCAACTATATTTGCATCTGTCGCTCTTTATGAAGTATTTTATCAGGATATTAAACTTTTTGTACTTCAGATATTGTCCAGGCACTTTGGATCCTCAAGTTCTGGTATCAGCATTTTATTGTCATCTGGGAGGCTGTGTGTGGCAATTTGTTTGTCAGAAAACTATGGGTAAGTGAGTAAAAGTGTTATCTTTCATTTTCTGTTTCCTCAAGTTTTAAGTCCTACAGAAAAGGCTCATACTCATGCACATTTTCATTGTAACTGAAAAAAAAAGCAATAAGGTCACTTGATTGTTAATTTAAAAACCTAAAGGTACTGGTACATTCAGTAGGCCAATAATTAATTATTTTGTAATTTATCAATTCTCTCTAAGTATTAGCTGTCATTTGTGACAAAAAAAATATATTGCTCTCTCAATTCTTTCTTAAATTTTTTTCCTCTCTTCTTGTTAAACTTTTGTTTGTTTTTTTGTTTTTTTTTGTTTTTAATTTTACTGAAGTAATAATTTATCTTTATTCAAGTTCAGTCAGCAGAAATCTTTTAAAATTCCAACATCTTTTCTTTCACCAATACTCAGATCTTGTTTTTCTTTTTTACATAATAAAATTGTAACGAGGCTGCTCAGTTTGGTTTACGAGTTTTGGGAATATTTCTTCTTGTTGTGTCCATGGGAAATCTCATCCAGCATTGTTTTTAATTTGTTTTTGCTGTTGAAATATTTGTTCCAGATCGCCCTGTGCGGACAGTACGTACAGTGAGAAGGCAGCTGCAGTTTGAAGATGACCAGGGAAAGCCAGTTAGTCAGAAGGCAAAGAAGCGGCAATACAACGATCGGTATAGACAGAAAATAGCGGCTGATCCTCTTGCTGATGAGGAATGGAAGAGGAAGGAGGCTGAGCGGCTCAAGGCTTACAGGAAGTCCTTGGCCCCTGAAAAAAAAGAGGAGCAGCGACAAAAGCGCAGGGAGCGGGAA
Source organism: Goniobranchus coi (assembly GCA_025762795.1). NCBI lineage: Eukaryota > Metazoa > Mollusca > Gastropoda > Nudibranchia > Chromodorididae > Goniobranchus > Goniobranchus coi. The sequence continues at coordinate 4,068 of JAOXJN010144403.1, forward strand.
GCAAGAAAGAGGTAGGCCTACATGTGCCAGTGGCTGCTATGCCATCTAAATTTTTATTTTCATTGTGATAAAATGGGGGCAACACTACCATAATTATCATGTAGATGACTTGATACAAAGTTTTTATTTATTGATTTTTTTTTAACTATGTGTAAATTATTTTTTAACACATGGTCTGCACATCCTTTTTTTCTTTTAAATTGAATTTTCACATAATTTTTTTACTCTCCATATTTTTTTTTATGCCAGTGAATAAATTTTCACGTATAGACATCATATACACGATTAATAGAATAGTGTTAAGAATACATTTTGAATAGAAATAAAATAACCGAAATATCTTTAAGATGTCATGATGGTGGTGCTATAGATGATGCTGTATGGTCAATAATAATGTACGGTACACGTTTTATTCTCTTTGGGCTGAATATGTGTGTTTGTATCCCTATATTTATATCAAACTAAGAGGCATGCAATGGTTATGAATAAGACATTGATAGACTACCGTTCGTTCATCCTTGGGATGGCATCTTATAAAATCACTGTTAAATGGTTGTCCAGGCTATTACATTTATTAATGAAAAGATGCAATGTCATGGTAAACCTCTGATAAGTCACAGTCATTTAATAATTTAATAAGGCCATTACATGACTACTATCACAATATGAGAAACTCGTGGAAACACTTCAAAAGTGCATAATTTTACAATATATCATTTCAATTTCACACATTGTTTTGATGGCCATCTCCAGTTTCTCAACCTGGATTACTGGGGTTTGTCTAAAAGCTGATAGAGGATTTTGTGACTTCATATTACCAACCATAACTAAAATAACTTTTTTTTTTCTTCTAAATTGTTGCAGGGAGAGTCGCCAAGCCAATAAACTTCCTCAACCAAGAAGTGCCACATCTGTTGCTCCACCAAAACCCTCAACAAGGGCTGAGTTTCGTGCCACCCTTGATCGGCGTGAAAAAAATAGAATTTCTCAACAGAAGAGGAGAGCAAATATGTCCTCTCAAAAAAAACGTCGTGAGAAGGAGAGGAACAGAAATTACATGAGGTTGAAAAGGGGTGCTGTGAATGAAAAGGATCGGCAACGCACAGGGCCACCGTCCACTTTTCCAGAAGAAGCCTTCAGGACGCCATCTGCACGCAGCTCTGCAGTCCATAGACTCAAGAAAACTCTTTTAGGTGGTGCTCGCAAAATGCTGACATTGAAATACCTCTTGCGATCAGTGAACACAAAAAATTCTAAGGACCTCACTAAGTTGGGGATCTACTACTTATCACCTTCAAAAGGTCAAAAACCATCATCTGACCTTCATTCTATTTTAGATTCAATGAAGACAAGTAGGAGGAAAGATATTCTGCAAACAAAGTCAAATGTCGCTCAGGCAGCGGAAAGGGTTTTTGGAAAGTATTTTACAAAAAAAATGGGACTGAAAGTCAGAGACTCATTGACAATGTACAGGAGAAGAGAGAATAATAAAGACAAAGTGGTGAAATCCTTCTTCGAGGAAAATTCTGTGTTTCTTCCTGATAAAAAGTCTGTATCAAACAAGACTTTGGCTTCAAGGAAAATTCTTGACAAAAGCATTTGTGCACTGTTCCAAGAATTTGTGCAGGATCATGGATCTCTAGTTGCCAGAGCCACCTTTTTTAAGAAACGTCCAAAACATGTGTTAAGCTTCACAAAAACACCTTTTAAACAATGCATGTGTGAGATATGTTTAAATCCACTTTTAAAAATGAAAGTTTTGAATGCTGCACTAGGTAGTTTAAGTAGGCCTATTACAAATGTTCCTGATCTTTTGAAATTCACTTTGTGCAATAACAATGAAATGACAATGAAGTGCTTGAAGCGTGAATGTGGTAAATGTGGTTGTGATGGGTTGGATGAATTACTTCATGATGCAAAGTGTGGGTTAAATCCCAGTCAGAAAGAGGCTGTGCAGTGGAGGAGATGGGAGAAAGTTTTCAAGAAAAACACTTCTAGGTTGGACCTGGTGCAGAAATCTGGATCTTTTGACAAACTGTCTAGAGAACTGAAATCAGAAACAGAAAAGCTTGCTATGCACAACTTTGTTCACAGGTGGCAAACAAAGGAATATAGCAAACTTATAAAAAACATTCCCAAGGACTGGGCTGTCCTCACTTTGGACTTTGCAGAGAATTATCTTTGTAGGCAGCAAGACCAGCCACAGGGAGCCTATTTTGGATACACCCAAGTAAGTTTGCATCCATGTGTACTTTACTTCCTTTGTGATTGTGGAGAGCGTGTCACAAAAAATATTGTTTATTTTTCAGACGACTTGAACCATTCTGCTAATTTTGTTCATGTCGTCATGGAAGATATTTTTCATTATTTCCTGCCAAAAGGCATTCATCATCTTGTCATCTTCAGTGACAACTGTTCATCACAGTATAAGTCCAAATTGCCTTTTTTTTATATTCAATCTTATGTATGTAAACCATTTACCATTGATCGCTGCTTCTTTGGGGCTCGCCATGGTAAGAATCCATGCGATGCTCTTGGGGGAGTTGTGAAGCAAGCCGCTTCAAGAGCTGTTCAGTCTCGTCAGGCTGTGATTCAGTCAGCTGATGATCTCTTCAGGTTTGCTTCAAATAACCTATCACTGACTGGTCAGCATGGCGAATGTTGTCACACTCACCGAGAATTTCGGCTAATTAACAGTGATGCCATCTCTCAAATGTCATCCACTGGTCTCAAAACGGTGCCAGGTACACGGGAAATCCACAGCGTGCAACCAGCTACGAACGGTCTGAAAGTGCGGAACCTTTCTTGCTTTTGTCCTTCCTGTACATCAACCGGATCAGGTCAATGTGACAACAGGGAGTTTGTCAAGAGTTGGAAATTTGTTGACATGTCAAAGAACGTCAGTGAACAAGAATGTCAACCAAATTCTTTGAATACTGGCTTTTTAGCATCTCCGCTTCTGGATAATTTCAGTACGGAGCCAACCTCGAGTATGGACAGATCATCCTTCTTTAAGGACCTCCTTGAGAAGTTTGCAAATTGTGTTTCGTTTCCTGAGCTTACATCATCTGTAGATTTTGCCTTGGAATATCTGCACGAGTTCCCTCTACCTGATATGGCATACCGCTGCATTTATGAATGTGGAGTCAACGGAGAATGTGGGAGTGTTGATAAAATAGCCCTTGGATTAGTTCCAAGTGGTTTGGAACATCTTTTTCCTCTAGTCATTGACAGCGATGGGAATTGTGTGCCAAGATCAATAAGTGTTCTGATATTTGGCTCTCAAGAACATCACATCGAAGTCAGATGTCGAATCATTGTTGAATCTGTGAGGAATTCTGCTTATTATCTTAGTTTGCCCTCTGAGGACTTAGAGTTTCTGTCTCTGTTGTCCGATTTTCACTCCAGCAGTATTCAACAAACTTATGAGGCAGAAATCTTAGAGATCTGTAAACTGTCCTCTTTTATGGGAATGTGGCAATTCATGGCTGCGTCAAATGCCTTTCAGGTTCCAGTTTGTTCTGTCTACCCCAGGCTTGGACAAGAACATTATTTTCATTTTTACAATAGGAGTGTTCAGCCATTGAAATGTCGTTCATCACATACACTTGTTCTTTTGTGGTCTTCATCTCGTAATGATATGAATGATGAATATTGGGTGGCTAATCATGTTGTCCCCCTTCTTCCCTTAACAACACCAACTGAAGTGATTTTAGAATAAGGAGAAAAGTTTGTTTCAGTGCTACTAATGTTTATCTTTCGCTATGTATATTAGTTATATATTATACACATGCAGTTTATATAATAAAAAATTTATCTTTGCAGTTGACTGTACAAAATATGCCCGCTTATTTTATAAAATTTTTATGTTGGATGTTTAATACATTTTGTTACTACCGATTTGACTTAAGGTTTTTTTTTTCTTCTTTTACTATTGCATCTTACTTCTTTCTGGCTTTAAAAGTCCATGTTTCATAAAAATAGATTGTTTCATTTTAGTAGATCTTTAAAATATGTTCAGGATGCAAGAATTTCTTCTTAAATTTTAACAACTGAGCATCAAATCTTTGTGGACTGGAAAATTCTTTTGTAAACTTGATTCTATATTATGTCTCATAAACATGCATAATGTAATTTATACTACTTTTAATGTGTGGCCAATTTTCCATTCCTTTTATTTCTTTGTTGTTGATATTCACATATTTTTTGACTTTGTTAAAAATCAATTGAACTGTTGTATTTGCATAAACATTTTTTTTTCTTTCTCATTAATTGCATTTTCCTTTGACCATGATATATATTATATATTTTTATTTTTTCAATGTAGTAGTATTAACTGATGGGAAATTTACTATGTAAATAAATGTACATGATAACACTGATGTTGCTTTGTTCATTAAAGTAATTTTCATACATTTACTCAATACTAGGAAGAATAGGAAATGTGTGTCATCATGTCATACGAGAAGGTTAACAGTCTTTTTGTTGGAACAATATAGGTAATCCAGTTATAATGGTCCTTTCTCATATCTTTTGATCTATTTCTATTCATTGGAGCTGTTGGTGTTGCTTCATGTTCATAACAATTGTTGAAAGGAAAACTGAAAAATTCTTTACTTTCTTGTATGACGTCATGACACACACTAACCATGAATAAGGTGTGAATTCATGGAATGAGACTTTTTAAAGTCTTAAAATCTTCTTTCATCCATCAAAACTAAAGGCCCAGACTGTCAAGTAAATGTATAAAACCAGCAGATCCTTTCCTTTGTAGGGTCTATGTGTGTCATCACTGTCATACAAGAAAAGTTACCTTGGTACCTTCTCGACCCCGTTTCTTCCATCCCATACTCAATACTATCTTTTTATCAGTAGAATAACATCCTAGACACTTCAAGCAAGGTTACCTAGCAGTTAAATGACACGATTTATGTGTTTCATGAAATGGCTTGAATGTGACCCTTTCGGATCGACCTTTTGAGAATGGCTCATATACATGGACTTCCAAAAAGCCTTTGACAGTGTGCCGCACCACCGCCTTCTTGTAAAGGTCGAGGCCCATGGGATTAGCGGAGCTCTTCTAATTGGATTAAAGACTTTTTAACAAACAGAAGACAGACTGTTATGGTTAACACAACTGAGCCCAAGGATGCTCCCGTGACCAGTGGCATCCCCCAAGGTAGCGTCTTGGGCTCAGTACTATCTGTCTTATATATCAATGACCTCCCATCTATTGTCACCAATACATCACGCTTGTTTGCAGATGACACAAAAATTTTCACACGTAGCGACATAAATGGTGCCATAGATTCATTGCAAAATGATTTGACAAGACTACAGGAATGGTCAGAGCAGTGGCAGCTCAAATTTCATCCCCACAGATGTCATGTTCTGAAGCTCGGAAGAATAAAATCTGATGGAGTCTACAAGATGTCTGACAACATTGACCGCGATGAAACCAAAGATATTATCCTGGCTGAATGTGAAATTGAAAAAGATTTGGGTATTCATATAGATAACAACTTAAGCTTTAGACACCATGTAGCCACATCGACTGCCAAGGCAAACAAAACAGTGGGAATCATCCGCAGGTCCTTTGACTTTCTTACAGTCAGTATGTTCTTGTAACTCTATAAAGCACTTGTCCAATCAGTTCTTGAATATGGTCATTCAGTATGGCAACCACACCTCAAAATGCTGTGCCAAGAGGTAGAAAGCGTACAAAGAAGAGGAACAAAATTCTTACCATGCCTTCAGGATAAGTCATGTTCGGAGTGCCTTGCCACCCTCAATTTACCATCCCCAGGGCTGCCCACCGTCCCGCATTTTGCGGGACAGTCCCGCATTTCAACCGTCTGTCCCGCCGTCCCGCATATCAGTTCGCTGTCCCGCAAATTCGTACTTAAACTATTTAAAAAAAAAAAAAAAAACCACCCAGACTTAAGTACACGCCAGCCTGTGCCGGGCGCGGCCGGGCAGGGATTTTAACAAAGAAGATAATCAGTGAACGCGAGGGTTGGCCCCTAGGCCTACTTGCATCATCGTCTCGAAGAGAGCCGTGGGCTAAACCAGAGCCTCGGCCTCGCCGCCTAACCACGCGCCCTTTGGGTGCTCTTTTTTCCCCCCCAATAAGATGCCTTCTTGACTTCTGAGCATCGCGCATTGGTCAACTAGCCTAGGCCAATTAGCGCAGTGGGCTAATGGGGTTGGAACTATGAGTCAGCGATTGCCCGCTGGAACATATTTCATCGATACCTATCCAATGGACTTCATATTACTAATATAACTGATAATAAGAATAGGCCTAAAGGTCAGAGAATGCATTTTCGATACTTTCGATGTCATGCCTTGTCTCTTCTTTGTCTCGTCTTTGTTTCATCTTCGCGGGAAATCGCATGCTTCGGCAAAGCTTGGTAGCGTAGGCTAGCCTACTCTGTTCATTTTCAGTTCTACACTCTCTGGTGTTATACCATACGAGCCGCACTGTGATTTCTCCGTGAGATTTTTTTCCTACGAGTGTTTTGTTTTCTCATTAAATTTAGATCTACGTCTTGAATTTCATCAACTTGGATAAATATATAGTTTATTGTGTTATTGTGATTACTGGTTTTTCCTTTGACTTTCAATCGTGGTTTGTTTTGCTGTTTTATCTTTAGTCAAGATCTAAATCTAGTCTAGATCTAGATCATAGACACTAGACACCCCTTTCCCCACGCACAACCACAATCCACGTGTTGGCCGGTCTAGTTGGATAGCCTAGGCTCATTTAGGATAGGCCTATAGATCTACCGCTAAATTTAGATCTATACCGAGATTTCTTATTATTAATTATGTCTAAGCGGCCTGCCCCAGACAATAACTGTGAACTGTCGGCGTCGGCCCCCTCAAAAAAACAAACAAAACGGGTATGTGCCTTTCGAAAGGAGTATAGCGCGGAATGGCCGTGCATTGTGTCTGTGCCATCAAATACTTCCCAGGCGCGATGCACGGTGTGCAATACTGATTTTTCAATCTCTCATGGAGGAAAACAGGACTGCACGAGACATGTTTTGTCACAGAAACATATTAAAAACGCTGAATCTTTAAAGAAAGCAGGGTCTGTCACATCATTTTTTAGGCCATCCGGTTCAACTGGGACTGCCCTTGATGATGCTGTCATTCGTGCAGAAATTTTGTTCGCGGGATTTCTCGTCGAACATAATATTCCTATCGCTGCATCGGATCACGTCGCTCGTTTATTGAAAGCCATGCTTATTCAACCCGGCGTTTCTGCGGCGGAGATTGTGAAGCGTTACGGCTCGGCCCGCACCAAAACAACGGCGATTATTAAGGAAATGGCAGCCTATGAAAGTAGGGGATTAGTAGAGCGGATGAAAAACGGCCCATTCAACATTGCCACGGATGCTAGCAATGACAAGAAGGAAAAATTATTTCCTCTCGTTGTTAGGATCCAGAATAATGGAGAAGTGAGGAATGAGCTTTTTGCTATCCTCGAATGTGAGGGGAGAGCAACGGGGGAAAACATCTCCAAAATGATTCTGCAATCTCTGGAACAACGGGGTATTCCTTTTTCAAATTGTATGGCATTGACAACTGATAATGCCAATGTCATGATAGGCAAAAAGTCGGGAGTCTATGGAAGATTAAAGGAGGAGAACGGGGGACTCTTTTTGAATGGATGTGTATGTCATCGCTTACACCTCGCAGCGGAGTGGGCACACCGTGAACTGCCCATGAACGTAAACGATTTCTTCATTGATATCTACTACTACATGGAGAAAAGTTCAAACCGCATGAAATCCTTCCAGGAATACCAAGAATCTTGTCGCACGCCATTGCACGATGTTTGCAAGCATTGCCCCACACGATGGCTGTCACTCGGTAAAACTTGCGCGTGGGCAATTGAACAATGGGAACCTTTGACGAAGTTTTTTACCTCTGAATGTGAGGGGGAGACAAAATCATGCCAAGAACGGGGCCGATCCAATAGCAGAAAGGAGAATGTCTTAAAAAACTTGAAGTCGAGGACGATGAAAGCCACCGTCTTGTACCTGAGCTATGTCATACCAGTGTTTGACGCAGCAAATCTGCAATTTCAGCAGGAGGCACCTCTGATTCACAAGCAGCGACGGGTCATGTTACGGATCATTAGGGATTTCTTGACAATGTTTGTCAAACCGTCGGCCATCAAAGGAAAACTGCCAAATGAAGTTGACTTCGCCTCAGCCTACAATATTATGGATGACCGTGATGTAATGGTTGGGTCTACTGTTAGGAATTACCTTGATTCACATTTCTCTGAGCAGAAAAAAGTTGACTTTATGGGCTGTGTTAAAAAATTCCTGAAATTAGCTTCATCATATCTCATTCAAAACCTGCCATTTAATGAGCCTGTCTTGAAACATGCTGAGGTGGCTGATATGGACAACAGAGACAGTGCTAGATTCACTTCGCTCAAATTTTTTCTGGATCGATTCCCGGCTCTATGTTCTAAAACGGATGTTGACATCATTGAGAAGGAATTTAGGGAATTTCTCTCATGTGACCTTCCATCTGACAATGATTTCACCAGTAAATCAATGGATGGAAAGTGGAATCAGCTACTGGATTTGAAAGATGAATGTGGAGCTCCCGTCTTCAAATTCCTACCGGACGTTATGATTAACATTCTGTCCATTCCGCATAGCAACGCCTCATGCGAGAGAATGTTCAGTCTTGTCCGGGTGAACAGGACAGACTTCAGAGCCAGTATGTCTGTGGAGACTCTACAGTCTCTGGTTATCTTGAAGCAAAATAGTGGCCCTTGCTTCAAACGAGAGCCATCACCGGCGCTTCTGAAAGCCTGTAAATCGGCTCGAGCGCCGACCAAGAGTGAATAAAATATGTGTTGAAGAGACAGTGATAGGACACTTCTTTCGGGATTGTGACAGGACAGTGATAGGACATTTTTTTTTAGGGACTGTGGATAGATCTATTTCTGATATAAAACTTTGGAATTTATATATATTCGACTTGGTGACTTAGAGATCTAGATATCGATCTACCTAGTCCATGTTTTCCAAGATGCCGTGGGTCAAAAAGTAAGTTTTAGTCCAACTATCTAGATTAGATTGTCATTTTATTTGTGTGAAGCTTAACTAATTTTTGAATTTTAGGCTGGGTCTAGTAGATCTGAAAGGCACATCAGGTATCTAGATATTATAAGCCTATATTTAACATAAAACATGTTCTCCCCTCCCCACATTACTCCCTTCCTGTCTGTGTCTGTCCCTCTGTCCCCCCCCCCCCTCTCTCTCTCTCTCTCTCTCTCTCTCTCTCTCTCTCTCTCTCTCTCTCTCTTGT
>JAOXJN010155508.1:0-13407 GCA_025762795.1 Goniobranchus coi
TCTAGAACTGTCATTAGAAGCCTCTGCAAATGTTGCCGCCTAGACATCACAAACGCTGGCAAATCACATCAGAAAAAGGATGCCGTTGCTCATTGGAAATATGAATGCGATGTCAAAAACCAGGACTGTTAGTTTCATCCCGCTTGTGGTCAAATAATAACACAGAAAGTCTAAATCATGTCTAGAAGTTGGAAACAAATTGGAATCATTTGAAATAGGCACCGTTGGCAGAAACATAGCACAAAGTGGTAAAAAAAACAAACAAACAAGGGATGGCAGGAGGGCCATTGTTGGAGAGGGTGACTTTTCATTGGATCCAAAATTTAAACACTTCAGTGTCACGCCAACAGATTGAGAAACATGGAAATCCAATCGCAAACAAAGACATCTCTCGAAATTCCTAAAGACTTGTGTTGTCCTAAAGGACGTTATTGGGCCCTAAAATGAGGAAGTGTGCCCAGTAGTGGCACCAAAGTGTTGGGGGAAAAAGCCATGCCAGCGTAAGAGAAAGTGCAGTGCCAAAAGAATGTCAATGCCAAAGAAAAAGCTGAAAAAGGAGGAGTTTGAACAATGATGATAAATGATATGAATGATGAGGTTATAACAATGTTGGTCTTGTTCTAGTTTGTCAATTAATTTGAATAAAATGAAGATGAGTTTGTTAAATGCCATTTTTCCGTCTGTTTTTTGTCTTCTTCTAATTGTGCTGCTGATGCTGATGGGAATGAATCATCGTCATCAAGTACCAGGTCTGAGGCAGACATTGGCGACCATGACACGCCATTCACTTCTCTGTTCAGACCATCTCAAGAAGTTCATGCTATTGTTTTTCTTCATTTTATTTGTCCTCAGTGATTTAAGCTGTCTAAATATGTCACTCTCTGCCTGCCCCTGCTTCTTTTCCCCTCAATTTTTCCAGTCAGGACTAGATCTTCAAGTTCATTATGTCGATTTATATGACCTAAAAACTTAAGTTGTCTTTGTCTGATTGTTTTTGGCAATGATCTTTCTACTCCTGCTTCATCAAGTACTGCATTGTTTGTTTTCTTTTCTTTCCGTGAGATTCTTAGCATCCTCCTCAGAAACCACATTTCCGCTGGCTCCAGCCTTTTCCTACTGTATGTTGAAATATTCCAGCATTCACACCCATTTAACAGGACTGACCAGACATAAGCTTTTAATACTCTTACTTTGGTCTTTATTGAGATATTCCTATTTCTCATGAAAGAGTTCATTCTATTGAAACTGTCTTTAGCAACAGCAATTCTTCTCTTTATTTCTGTGTCGCTTTTACCATGTGATGTGATTATGTAACCAAGATACTTAAATTTCTGGATTTGCTTTATTTTCTCTCAGCAATTTTGATAGAGAAGAGTGATAAGATGAGTCTTTTCCACACATCTTAGTTGCATAAGGTGGGTGGCCACAGTATTATTTTTAGCTCATGCAATGGACATGGAATGGGGATAGCCACTGAACAATGCCTACTTCCCTCTCACAGCAAATCTATCTCCTCAAGGACACAAAATATAGCCTGACAGAAGATGCAGATGAGAGAGGCTCTCACTGAACCCTTAGCAACCTCTTACTGCATGCATAGGGAGTCTCTCTGGGGTTCTTTTCTTCATCTCCTCATTTGAGGAACTGCAATCCAAATAGAGATAGGGAGTTGAGCGTGTTACATTCGACTGTTTAAGTCAGCACACTCTGTGTGAGTCATTGTATGAGAAACGTAACGTCAAACAGGTTTGGGAAACCAGAGAAAAAATCTATTAGGAGGTTCCTTGGTCGGTTTTATTTCCAATGCCTTCTTTATTACTTGTCACACTGCAAAATATACAAACATCAGAAATATAGATCTACTTTGATCAATGATTACCAGTAATTCATTTAATGGCATGCTGTCGGTCGATCGCACAGAGTCTTCGTGACAACGAAATAATCAGCGCACTAGGTTTGAACACAAGAGCATTGATTCGTAATTTTGTTAAAGGTGTTGTTTAGATGTTGTTCTACAGCTTATTTGTTTCTCCTTGACGGTTGCAACTGTATTCATCGCAACTTTGGTTAATTTGTGAAAGAATGCTAAATGAGGACCTAGAAGGCCAGCGGGCCTCAACCAAACATCCAGTTATCGTCGCCCATCTCACGTAAGGGCGTATCGGCCATTTTACCATTTTTCAGGAGGAGCGTTTAAACTTTTACACTGAGGTTTGGAAATGCTTTGTTTCAAATAACTCACAAACGATTTTGCGCAATGTTTCCATATTTGGACACAATTATCAATGGGATATTATTCACAATGTGAATGAGTCACTGTCCAATAATTTTCAGTAATTTCCCGCCAAAATGGCAAAATATTCCGATACGCCCCTTCATGTGATTATCAAATTTTACTGGCGTCCTCTAATCGGGGATACGCCCAAAACAATACAAATAATGTTTTAATAAAAAAAACTTGCCATATTTGCTGATTTTGAACTTTTTTTTATTGATTTTAAAGGAAATAAAATCCACTTATTATAATAAAAAAAAATAATTTTGTCACTTTGTTGACAAAATTTTAAAAGTTGACCAATTTGTCCACATAGTCGCCATGTACGTAATCTGATATGACAAACTTATTATGTAGTTCTGATCAGCTTGAGTACCAAGCTCAACGTTGTGAAATCATAATATATAACTGAAGCAACCGTAATTTGTTATGGTATATAAAATACACCACAAGAAACAAGACAAAGAAAACAAAGGTAAATTCGGAGTAAGATGAAAGTGTAGTACGTGTAATTCCATGTAATAACGTCATGGGTTTCTCAGTTGTCATGCCACGTGTATCCCTAACACAAATTTATCTACAAACAATAATTTCTTGATTCAATTGAAATGTTATGTTTGGCCTAATGTAAAAGTGAACACTTGAATTGATTTGTGAAATAACCCGCTTGCCACTTAAAAGAGCTAGCAAATCTAGGTATATCATGAAAGTGAACAAACGTAGAACCCTCCTACGACTTCACCAGCAATGACTTATAAGACACATATCAACTTTGAACATGAGTGTGTAGATAACTTAGTGGGGCAATGACATGTAGAAAGCTTTGTGGTCATTTGTTCTCACAAGGGCTGTGGGTCCATAGCACAAAGAAATCAGGTCTTCATATTTGGCGGCAGGAATTTTGATGGGCCCACTGTTGAGCCTCATCAGGGGAAACTTCTTCACATCAGATTGTTGACGTTTCAGGGTGAGTGATTTGTGTGATTCCTCATGGTGACTTGTCTTATAGAAGATAGTTGATGGATGCTCTTTGGTGACTTTTACCTCCATGATGTTGGTCCAATTGACAGGTTCGTCACCTTCGGAGTCTCGTCTTACACTGAGTACCTTCAAATCTTGAGATAATTTTTTGAAATCCCAAAAGTCTTCGCTTTGCAGAGGGTGGACTGAATATGGGCGCTTTTTCCTTGCCAGTGTGAAAATGGGCATGAGCTGACATGGCACAAATACATCGCCAGCATGTTTGATGGCTGTAGTTATTGCACTATGGACAGAGTCCCCTTCATTTTGCCCATGAAAGGACTCGAAGTACCTCAGGGAGAGTTCCTCAAGATTTGAAGAATTGTTTATCAAATACAACATCATAGTAGGGAATATGCTATTTTTGTTTTGGCCTGGGCATCCGTCTGAAAACAAATATGCTTTTTTTATGCCTGCTTGATCATAGGCCTTGAGTGCTTTGTAGACGGTTGTGGCAATCTCCGAACTGCCACGTTTACTTTGGCCTTCATGCCATGTAAAGCAGTCACATCGCCCATCAGCAACATTGTAAAAAGTTAGATTATAATTTGCCAATCGCCTTTTGTAGTAGAGAGCGTTCTCCTTAGAGATGGGTAGATGTATAACCTGTTGAAGGTCAAATGTTGCACACAAGACATTTTGCTCACGCTGAGCCACTTCTTTGCATTTGTTTTTTAGCTCCCGGACCTTGTCCTTTTCAGCAATGTGCGTAGTGTAGCGCGTTCTCAGCTCCTCCTTTTGTGACTCAGTCCCATTTAGAAATGACACACAGAGAGAGCATTGGTCTTTCTTTGGCCTATGAAAACCAAGGTTCATGTCATTGAAAACTCTTGAGTACGTACTGTAGCTTGGTTTGTCATCACCACCAGTTTCTCCAATGAACATGGAGTACATCTTTGGCAGAGTCAAATCAGAGTGAAGGTACTCTTTGGAGGTAGACGCCCTGCAATAGTGTGATTCAACCCTGGGGAAACGCTCAATATGCTTGTTTATCTTCTCCCGCCACAGTTCATCTCTCGCTTTGACTTTTTCAGATTGTCTCCCTCCTCTTCTTTCTGGTTCGACCATTCCTGTTTCAGTCAATTTTGCCAGTGCAGTGCGTGCAACTTTTTCCGATATACCCAAGGTGCTCAGAAAGAACTTTTGACACACATTGATACGCTTGCCAGAAATTGTCAGAAAGTATGAATGCGTGTTGCCGCGACGAGCTGTGGATGAATGCTTGAATGCTCTCTTTGTTTCAATGTGACGGACGATGTATTCACGCTGTAAGCGTAAGTCACTCAGCTTGTAGTAATCTTGAAACACTTGTTCTCTTTCCTCATGCGTTACTGAGTGGCATTCCCGTCCCAGCTTTTGACAATAAGATGTTTCCTTGCACGCCTTTCCTAGAGTCTTTTCTGTGACGACCTTTTTTGTGCTTGGGCTGATATATTCTTTCCCAGAATTTCTTTTCTTTCTTGCTTCTTTTTGTTTGTTTACAGGAACCTTCTTATTTTTATGTACTTCTCTCTTTGCTCCTTCAACTGAGTATGCTTCTGGTTGCAGATGAGACCTCTCTTTGTCAATATAAGACCCTTGTTCTATTCTGATCTTTTTCTGTTTTGTTTTTTCCTGCTTGGATCTTTCACCATGTTGAGTACACGAACTTACATCCTCGACAAAATGATCATAGCACAAAAGAGCTAAACATTCAACACATGCAGCAAAGACGTCTTCCTTACACCCTTTCAGATTACACTTGCCAGGTACAAAGGTTGGGTCATTGTCAGAATCATCAAGATAATCAGAAATCATGCTATCATCAGATATATTGTCATCACAGTCGTTTTGCACCACTTGTAATTTTGTAGCCGTGTTTCTATGCATGCCAGCAAGAGGCACAGTGTTTGCAAGAGGCACAAGATCAGCCAAAGGAACATCATCATCATCGCTGTCAAATTCATTATTCATTTTGGCCTGAAAAATAAAAGGATATCAGTGATAGTTTTATCAAATTCTGAGTATTACTGTTACTCTGGAACGGCTCCAGTCGATCCCGCGTGGAAAATAGAAGAGCAAGAAATGTCTTTTCTCTGTGCAGACATGGGTCCTAACTAGACCTAGATCTAGATTTACTTATAGAGAGATTTAGATATCTATATCTATATAAGTCAGATTTTTCCTAAGATTTATGGCCGGCCTTATTTTCCCGAAGGATCGGGGAAATAATTTGAGAACTTATTTTCCCGAACGGTCAGTAAAATTAAGAGCAATAACCTATATTTTCTAAATCTAAATCTTGAATCTAGGATCTAATCTATCAAGTTATGGCTATGCTTGTAAACAGGACCTATCTTTGTTTAATTTAATTAAAATAATAAATTTTCAAATAGACAATGAAAAGAGGATGTTTCACAAGCAATATACTATACGAGGTACTTAGGTCAAAAGCAGATTGGATGTGAATGTTGGAGGGTAGGTCTAGTTCAGCACACAGTCGGTTTAAGTGTGTATAAGTATGATTCGATCAACCACACAGTACAGTAAGACAGTCCCGGTGTGTTCCACGATGGGCAACTCTTAAAACAATATGTTTTTAACAACACGTGGTGAGAGGGTCAACTTGCCTAAGAGTTATACGCCCTTGCTTTGACATGCCTCACGCTGTCAATGGAGGCCATCCCATTCTCACGAAGGGGTGTATAGGTCCATACGCCAGTTTGTGTGAGCACGGACAAATGCAAAAGTTTCATTTTAAATCACACCAACTGGCGTATAGACCTATACGCCTCTTCGTGAGAATGGATAAAGGAAATAATCATTTACGCCCCTTTCGTAAAACATGCATAATTCTTAAACGGTTCAAGCTAGGGATACGCCAATTCGTGAGAACATAGATCTTGATCTCTGCTTTCAGAAACTAGTAATAACTCAATACCTAAGAAATGGCCGATACGCCCCTACGTGAGATGGGCGACGAAATGATGTCTGGCTTGGTGTGTTGCCCAGGGACATTTTTCACAATCTTGAAATGAACTTCCTCTGCTTCCACATGCGTCTTTGTCCTGACGTATTCTGTGCAATCCATGGGGAAATGATGGAAGGATTTGATTCCTTGGATTTTTGAAAAGTAATTGGCCGAGATATTGATTCCAGTCATAGGTTGGTACTTCAGTTTGTCCATTTTCTGTCCTCACCAGTTTTCCAGTATTCATAAATGATGATACGTTGACAACATGAAGGATGACATAAGGCAGTCAACCTTTGTCTGTGGTAGTTTTCTTTTGATGAGACCAAACTCTCTGTCTGGACTGAACTTCGTGTGCCCAGCAATGAGGAAGAGTAGATGCACATTTCTGTTGTCCTTTGCCAGGCAGCTGCAAGACAGGTACCATATCATTGTTGTTTTTATTTTGCCCTGCACAGTTATCGTCATGGGGGTGCAGGTCTGTTTCCCCCAATACTGTGGTTTTCAAGTTAGTATGTATGATTTGACCAGGTTTTCTCCTTTATCTGTGCTGGGAGCTTCGTCGATGAGGTGATTAACTTGGGCACCTGAACCTTTGTTCTTCACTCCAAAGAGACCACATTTTCTGAGAGTTTTAAAATACACAGGGCCTGGATGTGGAAGATCCTGAAGGTAATGCATCTGTTGTGCAAAATCTAAGGATATGTGGTTTATTCTTTCACAGGAGCAGTGCGGATAATTTCTGAGCATTCAGTCGATCTGCTGTTGTTTGATCTCCTTGCAAACACCATTGAAGTATGCTCACTCTTGCCTTGCGATGGTGATATGGTTTTGTAAATCAACAAGGGTTTTTTTTCTCTCTTCCTCTCTGTTGGCATGAGCATATTTTGTATTGGTACCAATATGCCAAATCCAGCAGAGGTCACTTCCGGAAGGCATTGTTTTAATGAATGGGAGAAGCTTCTGCCACAGTGAGGGAAAGATCCACAACTTGACAACACTCACATTGCTGGCTTGTGCAGGAGCTTCATCTTGTGTCTTTACATTCGAAGTGCATTCTCGGAAGCTTCTTCGAATTGGCATGTTCTCTCTTCAAAATTAGTTTTGTAATGCTTTATCAGGCATACAACTTTTCCTGTCCGATACCATGGAGATATTTGAAAAATTTTCTGCAGACTTTAACTCCATGATGCATGTAATTTGTCCGAGAGGCCTTCTGCTCAATCAAGTTTCTATAACAAAACATCTTTGTAGGTCAAGAAACAATAGGGAGACAACAATAAGAGAGCATTTCAGTTCTGTTTAAATTATGTGTGCTGCAAATGGATCTCATGTAAACACATTAGCTATGAATAATTAAATCAAGTTCAGACGCAATGCAATGCAAATGG
This sequence comes from Goniobranchus coi, assembly GCA_025762795.1. Classification (NCBI taxonomy): domain Eukaryota; kingdom Metazoa; phylum Mollusca; class Gastropoda; order Nudibranchia; family Chromodorididae; genus Goniobranchus; species Goniobranchus coi. The sequence continues at coordinate 7,637 of JAOXJN010155508.1, forward strand.
TAGCGTCACAAAATAGAGGAAAGAATAGGGGTGGAATTTGTCACTGTGGGGGTTAAGATCTATAGAAATTATACACTTTCAAGATGAATCCTCATCAACACTTTTTTTTTTATTAGCATCCTTCTCTCTGGCTCCAAAATAGGAGTTTACATCATCAAAGTTTGCCTTTGAGTCAATTTAATTAATTTCAATTCAAGTTCCAAAGCTTCGTTTTGTTCGCATTAGAAAACGACATGGAGCTTGCCATTTTGATTTTCGTTTACGGAAATAAACGGAAGTTAACAGGATGGGTCGTGGTCCTTTCTTTCAGTAAGTATTATTATGGATTATACAAGTAAAACTGTACTTGAAGGCCAGATTTCGGGTGAAATATAATGTGTGGTATGATTTCAATCTTTCATTGTGACAAAAAGGTAAATTTCAGCTCAATTGCTATAGTAGAAGGTCAGTAAGTTTTGCGCTGGAGGAGTATGTTGCAGGTTACCTTCATAAATTGGGTGTGCAGAAGTCACACATAGAAGATATTTATGCACGCACACTTTCATTCACATGAAGAGTGAAAGACAGTCTTTTTTCGATATGTAATAAGACCTATGTGGACATTCCATTCCGTGCTGCAGTGGTGATCAAAAACTGGCTGATTCAAAGACATATTCGATTGCTGATATTTGATTTCAGTGTATTTCCCAAAACCCATGTGGTCTCAGAAAAACTTACAAAGCATTATATTTTTTGGAATCATTAAAAGATGAGACAAGCATCAGTTAAAAGAGGAATAAATCAAGAGTATTATGGTGCCAATAGCTTAATTTCAACAAAATTCATGATTTTGACTTTGAATGAATAGGCGTAGCTATATCTTAATTTGGTCTAGTGATTTCCATCGGGTTTTCCTGTGCTGCCATACAAATCTTTCATGAATATTTAGCATAAAAGGAGTTGCTGCACAAGATTTTTTTTTAAGGGACAGTATTTTTGTGGTCAGTGATTATATTTCTCTGGGCATTCTAAATATTTGTTTGAGTCTTTCAAACAGCATACAATTCAGTCTTTACTGTGCATTTCCTAGTGTGTAATTCAATACTTTTTTTTAATGACAAAAGTGTCATACTTGCAGACTGGGATAGATATTTGTAAAAACAGAAATAATCACAAAGAAGAGATAGACTTTAAATGAAGATGAGCAGCAGTGAGTCTGTCCAACCCCTGTATGAATCTCTGTAAAGTGCTTGTCCCCATGGCTCTAAGCCTTCCCATAATGTCTGTGTGTGTCTGTGTGTGTGTGTACAGGAAAACCCTCCATGTAGTTAGTTTCTTTCCTATCCACATTTACATCCTATTGGTTCCACACTTTTTTTGAGTGGATTGCAATTTACTCCATGGCAATACCTCAATTAAGACCAAAATAATAGATATTTATATATTGGCTATTGGGAGAAAGAAGTATTGAGAAAATCGGGAGAAAGAAGAACTGAGAAAATTCGGAGAAAGAAGTACTGAGAAAATGGGCTTTTGAGTTAGAAAATATCTTTTTGACAACAGCATGTTAAAGTGCAACAGGAAATTAGGAATCCATAAGAATACACCTCTAACTGGAAGAATTTGGATGTTCCATTCCTTGTTGTGATGTTGATTGAAAACTGGATAATGCAAAGACAAATTTGATCACTAATATCCAATAAAATGCTACAAAGGAAGATGTATTGTGGGAAGAATAATAAGGCAAAGTCATAGCTCCTTTAGAATCTGTGTATGTGTTTTATATTAATTGATAAATCACTTATTCACTGTCAGAATGGATAGGAAGTAACAGCTAATAAGTCTTCTTTTTTGGAAATTTCTGTTTCATGTAGATCTATGTAATGTATATTGTTGATATGGGCAAACTTTTTCGGAAAACTTGTCTGCCATAGCTTTTGACATACCACTACTTCTTTGTTAATATATGGATTAAAAGGGATTTCAGACGAAAATATTTAGTATCAGGTCTTTCCTCAGACATAAAAAAAACTCAAAACATACGCAAAAACACTATATGAGATGTATTGGGCAAATTAAAGTAGTGCAGGAATCTTGCCTTTTAAAGTGTTTTATGTTATGGAAATTAGGAAGAAGTAATTTCCTACCACTTCCTTATTTATTCATTATCTACTTAACTGAAGCACATGGATGAGATAAGTGATATGTTTTGATCTTTCATATCTTTTATTGAGTAACTCTAAACATTGCATGTATTCATTTATATTCATCAGATACAGCACTTTTTTACACACATCGCCCTATATACAAGGTGTCCCAAAAAATGTATGGGCAGACGCAGCAAGTCGCTTGGGTAAAAAATGAATAGTTTAGGCTGATAAAAAATTTCGCCGGAGTCATTTACACTTTATTTCATCAAAGTCAGTCCGGCGAAGCATAGCATATGCATAAGATGTGCCCAAAATAGTGAGACATGGTAATGACCTAATCAAATGATAACACCAACTTGACAGATGGTAATTTACAGTAGGAGACTCGATCTACAGAGGCTCCCTTCCAATGTCCTTTGATGATAGGCTCAGAGTGAAAATTGACAATCGAAATGAAAATGCTTTGCTAAAAGTGATATAACTTTGGCGGATTCGTTTTGACGTTGGTACAATTGATTTGTTATTATTACGCTCTCTTTAACAGACTTTGATGTTTTGCATCATTTTTGGGACATCCTGAGAAGGAGTTTGACATGAGCCAACCACAAAAATTTTCTTATTATTATTTTAGTTGGACAGTTCTGTTTTTCTATCTTGATTTCATATAAGTGAAGGGACGATTTTTAAAAATAATTGAAACAAAAAAGATTTTTCATAATGGCTTTGATGTAAATGGAAGTGTTTGAGATGTAAAATGTAATTTTCAGGGATGTAAATCGTCCCTGCAGGGCGCTATCCGCATGTGTAACATTTGTTAGTTTTGAGACAAGTGGAAAAAACTTTCTTTCTCCGCTGACAAATCTTTTTAATCCTTCTTTTTTTCAATATGTGGTTCATTATTGAATGTTGCATAAATAGAATGTGAGAGGTTGGAGGAGCTTCATTGTAAATAATTGTGTGGCACCATGAGAAAACCCTTCACATGTGTCTAATTTTACATGTCCCTTTTATTACATTTTCTGATTCTGCTACTCTTTCTGAGTATTATGCTTTTTATTTCATTAAATTATCTCAATATTTGCCTGAGATATTGCACTTTGAATGTGTGTGGGTATAGAAACTAGAAACGGAGAAAAAAGGATTTAAAGTTTGGGGCACATTTTTGGTGAGTTCTCCATTAGATATCTCTGAAATAAAAGCTAGTTATTGGTTTCCATCACCCTCTGAGGGATTCTTTAACATCAGTAACCATTCTGGAAAAGAAAAAAATGATAAAACATTGGATTACCTTTGATGCAATGCTATTGATCCCCTCCAGTCTTCTTTCTCCTCACGGTTGTCGTTTTGGCTTTCTTTTGAGGTGGCTCTGAATGAGGCTCTTCTTCCTCCTGAACTCCATTACTTTCTGCTACAGGTTGTGGTGTAGGTGGCTTAGGAGCTACAATGTCTTGATACATCTCAGACACAAATGGTCTGATGTCGTTGTACAAATACCACTGGCGATTTGAATTTAATCCGTCGGCAGATATTGTCGGTGGCATATTTGGTGGGATTTTTGCATTCTTCCGTAAAAGAGAATGGTTAGTATCAGGGGAATCAACACTCTCTTTGCATATGACCATTCCATTTTTTGTGAACATAAAATGGTGGTACTTTTTTATCCCCTGAAGTTTTTGAAACGCCAAAGAGAGGAAGCTGGTCCAGTCGTAGGTTGGAATAACGGTGGGCCCGTTTTCAAAGCCAATTACCTCTGCCTTGTTCATGACTGATGATTGGTTCACTACATCAACTATGTGCTGCAAACAGTCTACCTTAGTCCTTTTGAATTTTCTTTTGATAAGGCCAAAGCCTCCATCTGGGCTGAATTTTGTATGTCCAGAAATTAAAAAGGAGAGACGGATGAAATTGTTATAGCCGTTGTGGCAGCGCCAGAGCAGATACCAAATCATTGCAGAGTTTTTGTTTTGACCTGCACAGTTGTCTGCATGCAGGTACAGATCAGTTTCTCCAAACGAGTAATTCTCTAAATAGTGATGGATGTATGATATCACGCTGTTGGCCCCTTTTCCACACGCATGTGCCTCGTCAATAAGAAGGTTCAGTTGCTTGTTTACCGGCTCGCAATTGATACCGAACAGGCCACACTTTCTCGGCGTCTTAAAATAAATTGGTCCTGGTTGTAACGGGTCAAATGGGTAGTGCACCTGCTGGGCAAAATCAAAAGAGATGTGATTTTTGCCCTGAAAAGAACAGTGCGCATAGACTCCAGGCTGAATTCCAGGGGGCAATTGTTGTCTGACGTCATTACAAATGTATTTGTAGAAATCTCTTTCCTTTTTCACAACTTCCTGATGACTTTCTAACTCTCTGATGACATCATCCTTCTCCATGTCTGACTTGTTTGCACTCCTAGCAAGTTTTGTGGCTCCTTTTTGACAAATCCAACACAAATCAGATGCTGGAGGCATGGTCCTGATGTGAGGTAGCAGTTTCTCCCACAGAGACCGAAAAGTACTAATTTTCACCACTCGGTAACCTCCAGTCAAGGCTGCTTTAACATAATGGTCATATACCGTTTTTTTGTTGCAATTTGTGGGTAGTAGTTTTACATCACTCTTCCAGTGGCTGGGTGTGCGTCCTGGTAGCATAATAGAATGCACTTCGGCATAGTTTATAATGAAGTCAATGATATTCCTGGTCTCCTGATATGACAGAGCATGGGCAGGAGTTTTTTTACTGTTCTTGTGAATTCTCGCCTCCACCCCGTTAGTTTTGTAAAACTTAATAAGAGCGGTTAATTTATCTTGCCCGATGCTGTGTAGGTACTTAAAAAACTCTCTGCAAATGCGATGTCCATGGTGAATATAATTATCACGTGAAGCTTTACGAGCAGTCTGTGTCTTTTGTTTTGGCCTCCTGGTGTACGTGTCAATGTGAAGAGTGCAGGCCAACTTTGACAAAATGGAGATGTCAAGCTCCTCTCTAGTAAGAGCAAGATACTGTAGTCTAGAAGACTCAATTTCTTCCTTGGAAAAAACAGTCCAACACTGCTCACCATTGTTCAAAGAGCACTTACATGAAAATGGTTTAGTCGGGGACCGTGTTAGCGTAGATGAAGAAGCAGCTTGTGTTGAAGTCCTTGCAGTTACAGCTCCGCGTCCAATAGGTACGACTATTTCTGCTGGATCAACAGTTACAGGCGTGAACGTCTCTGTTTCATGATTGTCTAATTCTTCGTTAGGCTCGTCATCTGCAAAACATTAAAGAAAGAACAATTTTTTAGATTTAATTTCAAGTTTGGAGGTCATGAGGAGTTACTTATTTCCGGCATGAAGGGGCATGTGTATTTTAATGTTAATTAAGAGCTGTTAAATCAACAGGATTTTTTTTTTCAGTGGGAGGGGGGAGGGCTGACCCATATGGATGATTGCTGGAAACAGGTCATTCCACATGAATAAAACTCAAAACTTTAAGAAAGGTTAAGGATAACTGGTGAATAAAATCTAGGGGAAAATGTCTCAGAACAAAGACTTACTTAAGAGCAACGAAAATTTTGACAAATGAAGAGTTTAAGAGAGAGAGAGAGAGAGAGAGAGAGAGAGAGAGAGAGAGAGAGAGAGAGAGAGAGAGAGAGAGAGAGAG
>JAOXJN010166615.1:0-13283 GCA_025762795.1 Goniobranchus coi
AATACACAAACAATTGAAAGGAACAGTATCTTACCCATCTAAAAAATAAACACACAAAGAAACGACAGGGACATTTCATACCCATCTAACAAAATACACACATTAACAAACTAATGGATTTTTATCGTACCAATCTAACAATATTAACACACAAACAAATGACGAACGCGCAAGCAAGTGAAAGGAAAAGTGTCTTCCCATTCTAACAAATTAAACTAACAAACAAAGGAAAGGTGCAATGTCTTACCCATCTAACAAAACGAACGCACAAACAAATGAAAGAAAAGGTGTCTTAAACGTCTAACAAAATAAACACACAAAAAAATGTAAGAAACAGAGTCTTACCTATATAAAAATAATAGGCACACAAACAAATTAAAACAACAATGTCTTACCCATCTAAAAACTAGAACGCACAAAGAAATGAAAGGAATATTCTCTTACCCATCAAACAAAATAAACACACAAACAATTGAAAGGAACAGTGTCTTGCCCACCTGACAAAATAAACATACAAACAAGCGAACGAAACAGTGTCTTACCCATCTGACAAAATAAACACACAAAAACACGAAAGGAACAGTGTCTTACCCATCTGACAAAGTGAACACACAAACCAACGAAAGGAACAGTGTCTTCCCCATGAGACAAAGTAAAAACACATACAAACGAAAGGAACAGGGTCCTACCTATCTGACAAAATAAACACTCAAACAAATGAAAGGAAAATTTCCTTACACATCTAAAAAAATAAACAAACAAAAAAATAAAAGAACATTGTCTTACCCATCTAAAAAAATTGAAGACACCAACAAACTAAAGGAACATTGTCTTCCCATCAAGCACAAAAACAACAAAAAAAACCCACAAACAATAGAAAGGAACATTGTCTTATCCATCTTACAAAATGAACACACAAACAAATGAAAGGAAAAGTGTCTCACCCGTTTAACAAAACGAACGCACAAACAAATAAAAAGAAAAGTGCCAAACCCATCTTAAAAAAAATAAACACACAAACAACTGAAACGAACAACGCCTTACCTATATAACAAATAAAGACACAAAAAAATGAAAAGAAATGTGTCTTTCACATCTGATAAGATAAACACAAACACGTATGAAAGGAATAGTGTCTTATACATAAAAAAAACGAAGGCGCAAATAAATGAAAGAAACAGCGTCTTACCAGTGTAACAAAATAAACACACTAAAAAAATGAATGGAAAAGTGTCTTACACATCCCAAAAAAAGAAACCCCAAAACAAACGGAAAGAACAGTGTCTTTCCCCTCTAACAAAACGAGGGCGCAAACAGATGAAGGGAAAAGTGTCTTCCCCACATAACAAAACGAACGCACAAAGAAATTAACTGAATATTGTCTTACACATTCAACAAGATAAAAACACAAACAAATGAAACGAACAGCGTCTTTCCAATCAAACTAAATAAACACACAAACAAATGAAAGGAACAGTGTCTTTCCTATCTAAGAAAAAATAAACACGCAAACAAACAAAGGAAAAGTGTCTTACATATCAGGCAAAATAAAAACACAAACGAACGAAGAGAACAGTGTCTTCCCATCTAACAAAAATTAAAACACAAACAAATGAAAGGAACATTGTCTTACCCATCTAACAAAATAAACACACAAAGAATGAAAGGATCAGTGTCTTACCGAACTAATAAAATAAACACACGAACAAATGAAAGGAAGAGTGTCTTACCCATCCAACAAGAGAAGCGCAAAAAACAAACGAACGTTACCTATCAAACAAATGAACCCACAAGGAAATGAAAGGAACAGTGTCTAACCCATCTAACCAAATAAACACACAAACAAATGAAAGGAACAGTGTCTTACCTATCTAACAAAGTAAATCCACAAAAAATTCAAAGAAACAGTGTCTTACCCCTCTAGAAAAAAATAAATACCCAAACAAATGAAAGGGACAGTGTCTTACCTATCTAACAAAATAAACATACAAACAAACGACAGGAACATTGTCTTACCAATCTAACAAAATAAACACACAAACAAACTCATGGATTTTTGTCTTACCCATCAAACAAAATAAACACACAAACAAATGAAGGAAACAACGTCTTACCCATCTAAAAAAAATATAAACACACAAACAAATGAAATGAACACCGTCTTACCCATCTAAAACAAATAACCACACAAACGAATGAAATGAACACTGTCTTACCCATCTAAAACAAATAAACACACAAACGAACAAAGAGATGAAAGGAACAGTGTCTTACCCATCTAACATTATAAAGACAAAAGCATATTCACGGGATCAGTGTCCTAACCATCTAAAAAAAGAAATACACAAACAAATGAAAGGAACAGTGTCTTACACATCTAACAAACTCAACCCATAAACAAACGACAGGAACATTGTCTTACCTATGTAACAAAATAAACACACAAACAAACTAATGGATTTTTGTCTTACCCATTAAACAAAATAAACACTCAAAAAAAATGATTTGAAAACCGTCTTACCCATCTAACAAAACGAACGCCAAACAAATGGAAGGGAAAGCGTCTTACCAATCTAACAAAATAACAAACAAACAAATGAAAGGAACAAAGTCTTACCTATATAAAGAATAAACACACAAACAAATGAAACGAACAGTGTGTTACATATCTAACAAAATAAACACAAACAAAGAAAAGGAAGAGTGTCTTACCTATCTAATAAGATAATCACACAATCAACTGAGTGAAACAGTGTCTTACCTACCTAACCAATTAAGCACACAAACAAATGAAAAGAAAGAGCTTTACCTATTTAACAAACTAGACACAAAAACAATTCAAAGTAACAGTGTCTTACACGTCTGATAAAATAAACACACAAACATATGAATGGAAAATTGTCTTACCAATCTAACAAAACGAAAGCGCAAATAAATGAATTGAACAGCGTGTTACCAATCTACAAATATAAAACCACAAACAAATGAAATGGACTGTGTCTTACCCATCTGACAAAATAAACACACAAATAAATGAAAGGAAAAGAGTATTACCCGTCTAACAAAATAAACACACAAACAAATGAAAGCAACAGTGTCTTACCCAACTAACGAAACGAACGAACAAAAAAATTAAAGGAAAAGTGTCTTACACATCTAACCAAATTAAAACACAAAAAAATTAAAGTAACAGTGTCTTACCCACATAATAAAATAAACACACAAACAAATGAAAGGAAACGTTTCTTACCAATCTAAAAAAAAACAAAAAACAACGAAAATACAAACGAAAGGAACAGAGTGCTACCTATATAAAAAGACGAACTCACAAACAAATGAAAGGAACGGTATCCTACATTTCTAACAAAACAAACACACAAAAACAAACTATCAAACAAAATAATCACACAACCAAAGGAGCGGAACAGTCTCTTTCCTTTCTAACAAAATAAGCACACATACACATGAAAGGAACAGTGTTTTACCTATATAAAAAACTAAAAAAAACAAACAAATGAAAGGAACAGCGTGTTACCTATTTAATGAAATAAAGCGAAGACAAATGAAAGAAACAGTGTCTTCCAATCTGACAAAATAAACACCTAAGCAAACGAAAAAAACTGTGTCCTACTCATCTGACAAAATAAACACACAAACACATGAAAGATACAGTTTCTTACCCAACTACCAAAACGAACGCACAAACAAAAATGAAAGGAAAAGTGTCTTACCCATCTACCAAAATAAACACACAAACAAACGAAAGGAACAGTGTCTTACCCCTCTAACAAAACGGACGTACACACAGATGAAAGTAAAAGTGTCTTACCCGTATAACAAAACGAAAGCAAAAAGAAATTAAATGAACAGTGCCTTCCCCATCTAACAAAATAAAACCACAAACAAATGAAGGGAACAGCGTCTTACGCATCTAATAAAATAAACACAAAAACAAATGAAAGGAAGTTGTCTTACCCATCTAACAAAATAAACACAGAAACAAATGTAAGGATCATTGTCTTACGAATCTAACAAAATCAACACACAAATAAACGACAGAAACAGTGTTACCCATCTAACAATATAAACAAACAAATAAATGAAAGGAACATTGTCTTACCCATCTAACAAAATAAACACACAAAGAAATGATAGTAAAAGCGTCTTACCAAAACAAACACAAACACAGAAGGAAAGGAACAGTTTCTTACACATCTAAGAAATTAAACACACTAACAAACGAGAGGAACATTGTCTTACCCATCTAATAAAATAAACACACAAAATAAACCAAAAGAACAGTGTTTTACCCATTTCGCAAAATAAACACATAAACGCCCAGCTGACAAAATAAACACGCAAAGTAACTAAAAGAACAGTTTCTTACAAATCTAACAAAATAAACACAAAAAAGTGATACAAAGAGTGTCTTACCTCACTAACAAAACGAACACACAAAGAAATGAATGGAAAGGTGTCTTACCCACCAGACAAAATACACACACAAACAAATGAAAGGAACAGTGTTTTACATAATTAACAAAATATAACACTTGACAAACGAAAGGAACATCGTCTTACCCATCTCACAAAACGAACGCACAAACAAATGAATGGAAAAGTGTCTTACCCATCTAACAAAATAAAAACAAAATAAATGAAAGGAACAGTGTCTTACCTATCTAACAAAATAAAGACACAAACAAATAAAATGAACAGTGTCTTACATATCTAACAAAATGAGCACACAAACAAATGAAAGGAACAGTATGTTACCCTTTTAAGAAAATAAACACACAAACAAACGAACAGAACATTTTTTTACGCATCTAACAAAAAGAGCGCACATACAAATGAAATGAAAAGTGTCTTAAACATCTTCCTAAATAAACACACAAACATATGAAAGAAACATTGTCTTACCTAACTTAGAAAACGAACGAATAAAGAAATGAAATGAAAAGTGTCTTACACATCTAAGAAAATAAACACGCAAACAATCGAAACGTACAGTGTCTCACCCATCTCACAAAACGAACGCACAAACAAATGAATGGAACACCGTCTTACCAATCTAACAAAATAAACACACAAACAAACGAAAGGAACAGTGTCTTACCCATCTGGCAGAATGAACACACAAAATAATGAAATTAACAATGTCTTACACATCTATCAATTTAAACACACAGACAATCAAAGGGACAGTGTCTTACCCATCTGATAAAATAAACACACAAACAAAAGAAAGAAAAGGTGTCTGACACATCAAACAAAATAAACACACAAACAAACGAAAAGAACACTGTCTTATCTACCTAAAAAACGAACATGCAAACCAATAAAAGGAAAAGTATATTACACCTCTAACATAACAAACGAGCAAATAAATGAAGGGAACAGCATTTTAACAATCTAACAAAATAAGGACACACACAAACGAAAGAAACAGTGTCTTACCGCTCTAACAAAATAAACTCACAAAAAAACGAAAGGAACATTGTCTTACCCATCTGAGAAAATAAACACACAAATTAACGAAAGGAACACTGTCTTACACATCAAACAAAGTAAACACAGAAAAAACGAAAGGAACAGTGTCACAAACATCTAAGAAAAAAAAAATCACAAACAAACGAAAGGAACATTGTCTTATCCATCTGAATCAATATACACACAAATAAATGAAAGGATCAGTGTCTTACACATCTAACAAAATATACACACGAACAAACGAAAGAAACAGTGTCTTACCCATCTAACAAAATAAAAACACAAACAAACGAAAGGAAAAGTGTCTTACACATCAAACAATATAAACACACACACACACAAACTAAAGGAACAGTGTCTTACCCATATGACAAAATAAACATACAAACAAACGAAAGGAACAGTTTCTTTCCCATCTCACAAATTAAACACACAAATTAACGAAAGGAACATTCTCTTACCCATCCAAAAAAACGAAAGCAAAAAAAAAAACAAAAAACAAACGTGTGTTTCCCATCTCCCAAAATAAACACACTAACAAATGAAAGAAACAGTTTCTTACCCAACTAATAAAAGGAACGCACAAACAAATAAAAGGAAACGTGTTTTACCCCTCTAACAAAATAATCACACAGGCTAACAAAAGGAAAAGTATCTTACGCATCTGAAAAAACAAAAACACAAAAAAACGAAAGGAACAGTCATACCAATCTCACAAAATAAACACACAAACAGAACGAAAGGAACAGTGTCTTGCCCATCTAACATACTAAACACACAAACAAACCAAAGGAACAATGCCTTGCCCATCTAACAAACTAAACACACAAACAGAACGAAAAGATCAGTGTCTTGCCCATCTAACCAACTAAACACACAAACAAACAAAAGGAACAATGTCTTACACATCTAACCAAACAAACAAACAAACAAACAAACGAAAGGAACAGTGTCATATTCATCTAACAAAATAAACACACAAACAAGTAAAGGAGCAGTGTCTTACCCGCCTGACAAACTAAACACACAAACAAAAGGTAAGAACAGTCTCTAATCAGTCTGACAACAGAAACACAAAAACAAACGAAAGAAACAGTGTCATACACATCGTACAATATAAACTCATAAAACAACGAATGAAGCAGTTTCTTACCCATATCACAAATTAAACACACAAATAAGCGAAAGGAACAGTGTCATACCAATCTGACAAAATAAACACACAAACAAACGAAAGAAGCAGTGTCTTACCCATTTGACAAAATAAACATACAAACAAATGAAAGGAACAGTGTCTGACATATCTAACAAATTAAACACAAAAACAAATGAAAGCAACGGTGTCTTACCAATCTAACAAAATAAGCACACAAACAAATGAAAGGAACAGTGTCTTACCCATCTCATAAAAGTTAACACACAAACAAATAAAAGGAACAGTGTCTTACACATCTTAAAAAATAAACACACATAAAAACCAAAGGGACAGTGTCTTAACCATCTGGCAAAATATACACGCGAACAAATGAAAGGAACAGTGTGTTATCCATCTAACAAAATAAAACCACAAACAAACGAAAGGACCAGTGTCTGATATATCTGAAAAAAATAAATACATAAACAAATAAAAGAAAAAGTGTCTTACCCAACTAACAAAACGAACGCACAAATATATCAAAGGAAAGGTGTCTTACAAATCTGAAAAAAAACGCACAAACAAAGGAAAGGAACAGTGTCTTATCCATCTAACAAAATGAACGCACAAACAAACGAGAAAAATATTGTCTTACCCATCTAACAAAACGAAAGCACAAACAAATGAAAGCAACATTGTATTACCTATCTAACAAAATAAACACTAAACAATCGACAGGAACATTGTCATACCCATCTAACAAAATAAACACACAAACATACTAATCGATTTTTGTCTGACATATCAAAAAAGGAAATGAAAGGAACATTGTCTTATTTGTCTAACAGTATAAACCCACAAACAAATGATTGGAAAACTGTCTTACCCATCTAACAAAACGAACGGGCAAACAAATTAAAGGAAAATCGTCTTCACAATCTAACAAAATGAACTCACAAACAAACGAACGGATCTGTGTCTTACCCATCTGACAAAATAAACACACAAACACATGAAAGGAACTTACAGTGTCTTACTCATCTAACACAATAAACACACAAACAAGTGATAGGAACAGTGTTTTACTCATCTAAAACAATAAACACACAAACACATGAATGGAACAGTGCGTTACCTATTTAACAAAACGAGAGCACAAAGAAATGAAAGGAACAGTGCCATACCTCTCTAACAAAATAAACACACAAACTAATGAAAGGACCAGTGTGTTATCTATCGAACAAAATAAACACTCAAAAAATTTACAGGAACAGTGTCTTACCCGTCTAAACAAAGTAAAGCAACTGTGTGTCATACCCACATAACAAATTGAACGCACAAAGAAATGAAAGGAATATTGTCTTACCCATCTAAAAACAATAAACACACAAACACATGAAAGGAACAGTGTCTTGCCCATTGACAACATAAAACACACATACAAACGAAAGGAACAGTGTCTTACGCATCTGACAAAATAAACATACAAACCAACGAAAGGAGAAGTGTCTTACCCATACGAAAAAATAAGCACACAAACAAATGAAAGGAACAGTGTTTTACCATTGTGACAAAATAAGCGCACAAACAAATGAAAGGATAAGTGTCTTACTCATCTATCAAAAATGAACGCGCAAATGAAAGAAACAGAGTCTTTCCAATCAAACAACCAAAAACATACAAACAAATGAAAGGAACATTGTCTTCCCATCAAACAAAATAAACACACAAACAAATGAAAGGAACATGGTCTTATCCATCTAACAAAAATTAACACACAAACACATGAAAGGAAAAGTGTCTTACCCATTTTCTGAAACGAACGCACAAACAAGTGGAAGGAAAAGTGCCTTACCAGTGTAATAAAGTAAACACACAAACAAGTGAAAGGAACAGTGTCTTATCCATTTACCAAAATATTCACTCAAAAAAAATGAGAGGAAAATTTTCTTACCAATTTAACAAGAAAAAACACACAAACTAATAAAAGGAATATTGTCTTACCCATTTAACAAAATAAACACACAAACAAACGACAGAAACAGTGCCTTATCAATCTAAGAAAAACAAATATACTAACAAATGAAAGGAAAACTGCCTTACCTATCTAAAAACATAGTCATACAATCAAATGACAGGAACGGTGTCTTACCAATCTAACAAAATACACACACAAACAACTGAAAGGAACAGTGTCTCAACATCTACCAAAAAAAAAACAAAAACAAAAAAAAAACAAACAAACAAACACAAACAAACGAAAGGAACATTGTCTTACCCATCTAACAAATTAAACACACATACAAATGAAAGGAACAGTGTCTTACCCTTGTAACAAAATAAACACACACAAAAACGAAAGGAACACTGTCGTACCAATCTAACAAAATAAACACAGGAAGAAATGAAAGGAAGAGAGTCTTACCATCCAAAAAGAAAAACGCAAAAACGAACGAAAGGAAGAGTTCGTTACCTATCTAACAAAACGAACGCTCAATGACGTGAAAGGAACAGTGTCGTACCTATCTAACAATCTAAACTCACAAACAAATGATGGGAAGAGTGTGTGAACTATCTAACAAAATAAACACAAAAAAGTCACCGGAACAGTGTCTTACCCATCTAAAAAGATAAATACACAAACAATTGAAAGGAACAGTATCTTACCTGTCTAAAAAATAAACACACACACAAACAAACGACAGAAACCTTTCTTACCCATCTAACAAAATGCACACACAAATAAACTAATGGATTTTTATTTTACCCATCTAACAATATAAACACACAAACAAATGACTGGAAAGCTGTCTTACCCATCGAACGAAACGAACGCGCAAACAATTGAAAGGAAAGGTGTCTTCCCAATCTAACAAAATAAACTCACAAACAAAGGAAAGGTACACTGTCTTACCCATCCAATAAAGCGAACGCACAAACAAGTGAAAAAACAGTGTCTTACACATCTAACAAAATAACCACAAAAACAAATGAAAGGATAAGTATCTTACCTATATAAAAATAATAAACACACAAACCAATGTTAGGAACAGTGTCTTACCCATCTAACAAATTGAACGCACAAAGAAATGAAAGGAACAGTGTCTTGCCCATCTGACAAAATAAACACACAAACAAACAAAAGGACCAGTGTCTTACCCATTCGACAAAATAAACACACAAACAAACAAAAGGACCAGTGTCTTACCCATTCGACAAAATAAACACACAAAACAACGAAAGGAACAGTATCTCACCCATGTGATAAACTAAACACACAAACCAACGAAAGGAACAGTGTCTTACCCATTTGAAAATATAAGAACATAAACAAACTAAAGGAACACTTTCTTATCCATCTAACAAAATAAACACACAAACAAATGAAAGAAAAAGTGTCTTACCCATCTAACATTAAAAACACACAAACAAACGAAATAACAGTGTCTTACCCAACTAACAAAACGAACGCACAAACAAATGAAAGTAAAGTGTATTACACGTCTAACAAAATAAAAACGCAAACAAATGAAAGGACCAGCGTGTTACACCAAACAAATGAAAGGAACAGTGTCTTACACATCTAACGAAATAAACACAAAAACAAATGAAAGGAACAATTTCTCACCAATCTAACAAAATAAACACACAAACAAATCAAAGGAATATTGTCATACCCATCTAACAAACTAAACACACAAACAAATCAAAGGCACAGACTCTTACCCATCTAACAAAATAAAGACACCAAAATAGAGGAA
Source organism: Goniobranchus coi (assembly GCA_025762795.1). Classification (NCBI taxonomy): domain Eukaryota; kingdom Metazoa; phylum Mollusca; class Gastropoda; order Nudibranchia; family Chromodorididae; genus Goniobranchus; species Goniobranchus coi. Next base: position 10,390 of record JAOXJN010166615.1, read on the forward strand.
CACAAACAAATGAAAGGAACATTGTCCTACCAATCTAAGAAAATAAACACACGAATAAATGAAAGGAACAATTTCTCACCAATCTAACAAAATAAATACACAAACAAATCAAAGGAATATTGTCTTACCCATCTAACAAACTAAACACACAAACAAATCAAAGGCACACACTCTTACCCATCTAACAAACTAAACACACAAACAAATCAAAGGCACACACTCTTACCCATCTAACAAAATAAAGACACCAAAATAAAGGAACACAAACAAATGAAAGGAACATTGTCTTACCAATCTAAGAAAATAAACACACGAACAAATGAAAGGAACAGTGTATTACCATCCAAAAAGAGAAACGCAAAAACAATCGAAAGGAACAGTGGGTTACCTATCTAACAAAACGAACGCACAAAGAAATGAAAGGAACAGTGTCTTACCTATCTAACAATATAAACACACAAACAAGTGAATGAAACGCTGTGTTAACTATCTAACAAAATAAAGACACTGTGTTTTCCCCATCTAAAAAAAATAAATACACAAACAAACACAGGAACATTGTCTTACCCAACTATCAAAATACACAAAGAAACTAATGGATTTTTCTCTTACCCATCTAACAAAATAAACACACAAACAAATGAGAGGAAAATTTTCTTACACATCTAACAAAACGAACGCGCAAACAAATGAAAGGAAAAATGTCTTCCAAATCTAACAAAATAAATTCACAAACAAACGAGAGGAACAGTGTCTTACCCATCTAACAAAACGAACGTACACACAAATTAAAGAAAACAAGTGTCTTACACGTCTAACAAAATAAACACACAAACAAATGAAAGGAATAGTGTCTTACCCATCTAACAAAACGAACGCACAAACAAATTAAAGAAACAGTGTCTTACCCATCTAACAAAACGAACGCACAAACAAATTAAAGAAACAGTGTCTTACCCATCTAACAAATTGAACGCACAAAGAAATGAAAGGCATATTCCCTTACCCATCTAACAAAATTAAAACACAAACAAATGTAAGGAACAGTGTCTTGCCCATCTGCCAAAATAAACACACAAGCAAACGACAGAAACAGTGTCTTACCCATCTAAGAAAATGAAGACACAAACAATCTAAAGGAACATTGTCTTCCCATCAAATAAAAAAAACCACAAAGAAAGGAAAGGAACATTGTCTTATCCATCTAACAAAATAAACACACAAACAAGTGAAAGGAAAAGTGTCTTACACGTTTAACGAACCGAACGCACGAATAAATGGAAGGAAAAGTGGTTTGCTCATTTAACAAAATAAAGACACAAACAATGGAAAAGGAACATTGTCTTACCCATCTAAAAACGAACGCACAAACAAATGAAAAGAAAAGTGTCTTACCCATCTAACAAAATAAACACAGAAACAAATGAAAGGAACAGTGTGTTACCTATCAAATAAAGTAAACACACAAACAAATGAAAGGAACAGTATCCTACCCGTCTAACCAAATAAGCACACAAACAAATGAAAAGAACAGTGTCTTACCCATCTAACAAAATAAACTCTGCGCTATAGGCTCTCAAGATGGCGGACAGAGTTTATTCATTAGGGCATGACTGGATGTTTTTCGCTCGATTTCAGGTGTATGGATGTGTTATATAAGTGTGTAAAATGTTATGTGATGTAATTTTCTGAAATGGTTCATTCCGGGGAGCTTCGTAAGTGAGTATATTATCATATCTTGCCAAACAATGGGTAAAACTAAGAAAAGGGCGAAAGTCGGGGACAGCACGGACGAGTCGGACAGTACTCTGACACACACTCAAAACAAATTGACTCACTACTTCGCTACGCCCTCACCAGTGCATTTTGAAGAAGCTCTTGAAAAACTGAAACAAGATATAACTCAAATGTTTAAAAATGAAATAGATGAATTGAAAGGCTTGCTTTTCTCCACCCAAGCAGAAAACGATAAATTAAAAAACGAACTTTTGGACGCTCAGTGTCAAATGAAAAAAATGAAAGAGGAGAACTATTCCCTTCAAAACAGGCTTTTGGTGGTTGAAAAAAGAAGCATCGAAAACGAACAATACAGCAGGAGGAATTCCATCCGAATTTTCGGACTGAAAGAAGCGGAGAGGGAGACGAGCCAGGAGACTGAAAAAAAAGTTCTGAGCCTTTTTGAGAATAAATTAAACGTAAGAATTGAACCCTCGCAGATTGATGCTACGCACCGTATTGGAAAGCCTGTTAAAAATGCAGATCGACAGGTTATCGTAAAATTCATTTGCAGGAAGGACAGAGACAGGATTTTCAAAGAGAAGAGTAAATTAAAAGGCACCAATTGTGTAATTAGGGAGGATCTGACGAATCACTACCAGAGAGTGATCACTTCCTTAATTCACCACCCAGCGGTACAGCGTGCTTGGACCTCTTCTGGGTCAATCTTTGTCTCGCTCGTGTCAGGCGTGTCAAGACGCATTGACCCATATGGAAACCTGGATGACCAGCTGTCAGCTGCAACACAGATGACCTTTAGACACGGGATGCAGAAGGAAACAGTATGGACATCGACTCCCAAGTCACCCTCACACCAAAATAACTTACCGACTGCACAGAACAGGGGAAAAGCCGCCGAGGTTTCTTAACCTGTGTGTTGTTTTGAGGCCTGAAGTGTTTTGCTCTTAAGCAGTTACAACAGAAGTTTCTTAAGCAAGTTTTTACTGTTTCCGAGCTTACCTGTGCTTCCGTAGTATAATGTGTTAAATGAGACAGTTATCTGAATATCCTCTTGTTACAATAATGACATGACATATGCATGCATCTCTCTCTCTCTCTCTCTCTCTCTCTCTCTCTCTCTCTCTCTCTCTCTCTCTCTCTCTCTCTCTCTCTCTCTC
>JAOXJN010177722.1:0-13250 GCA_025762795.1 Goniobranchus coi
CTCCCTGTCATCCCATGGGGATGCCTTGGCTGCCTTTAGGATCTTCTTCGTCAGGTTCTTCCACCTTCGTCTGTTGTTGGCAAATGACATGATTTTTTACAGATCTTTGGTGGATTCCAGTCTGTATGTGATTGTGTTATCTTTTATTTTGGCGAGGTCGTTGTTCAGAGCGATTGGTAATGATGTGATTTGTGGACGGCCTGCAATTTTTTTATTGTTCAAAGGTGTTTCTGGCTGGGAGGTTTGTCTCTCCTCAAAATATGTTCAAGGAGACGCTAACAATGTTCCAGAATTTGAGAGGACAGGGGCATTTCGTTGCATTTTAGATAGAGTAGAGGGAGGCATTTGTGATTTTCACAGGGCATCGTATTCCCAGGACCTTTCTTAGTTGTGCTCTATGGATGGCATCTAATTTACTTCTTCGGCTTTTGTCAGTGCCCATATCCAACTATTATGGGTTAGTACTGGTTTAACAAGGGTCTTATATAGCCTGACTTTGATGGCTGTCTTGATTTTGTCTTTACTTATCCATATGAGCTTGTTTAATGCAGCTGTTGATCAGCATTTTCTTCGTTCCTCTTCTTTGTCTCCCGGTAAGGATCTGACCTTCACTGTATCTGTCCATGATTTATCATCTCTCACCAACGATATATATTCAGTTTTGTCAGTGTTAACTTTGAATTTGAATTTCTGTAAAATTTCTTGTACTTCCTTGGTATTGATGTACTCCAGGCCTATATAAAATCATCATCTGCTTATGTGATTTCTTTCGAGAGAAGTTGGTATTTTGTTTCTATTCTTGGAATAATCTTTCTCACTTCCTGCAGAGAATGTTCCAGTTACATGGTGAAAAGCCTGGGGCTTAAACTGTCCCCTTGGGGTGTTCTGACTTAACTTGTGAATGGGACTTTCTCTTTGACTCCACTGATCTTTATGTTGATACGAGTGTTGCTAAGGAAGAATTGTGTCAGTCTCAATTCATCTTTATATTTATGATTGGCTCAAGGATTTTCAGCAACACTTCTGTATATAAAATGATGGTACGTTTGACTGCATTATAAGCTAGTGTAAGCTTTGAGTCTAATGGAGACCAATGAAATTTTGCCAAAATGGGAAATGCTTTAAATGCATTATTTCATTTTAGCCCGTTCTTTGTAATTTACAAATCTGTATGACTCTCTAAAAGATACTTAAAGGAGAAAGTAAAAAAAAAAACTAAATGAAGATCATTGTTTGCCATTTTAATATTTAAGAATTAAGGGTCAGGAAAAGAACCAACTTTAAGATAACTGACAGACACTCCTTGGCTTGAAGGGGCCATCTAGCTAACGATTACAAGTTGCAAGAGGCATGTCATCAAATAGGTTATCTCTGATCTTCCTGCCAAATTTTTATGATTATGTTATTATATGTCGATAACCTTACAGACAGATAGTTAAGTCTCTTAACATTTATCTCAAAATTTCAGGTCCTTGTTTGGCCTGCTGTGCCTCAATCTAATATTCATGAGCCAGTATCAAGCCTTACATGTTCCGAACCTGTGACCGCTATTTCCCTCGCACCTGTCCATGTGAAAGAGAATAAGTGAGTTGTCCCTTACCTTTTATTTAAAGTATATCACTATCAGTCCAATACACCATAGACATTTGTTCACATGCTTTTCAGAGGCATATAGTTAATTCCTGAAATAAAAGTGTCATGTGTTCCAGTACATCTTTTAAATGTAGCCGTAAGAAGTTTATGAAAGTTTGACAGTTTTTTGTTTCAAGAAATGAATGAAAATATTGGCAACAAAATGGCCAGAAACGGTTCAATGTAAGAAAAAGTGCATTAGATTATTACCATAGGGTACCACATATATATATATATATGAGTCATTGCCAAATAAGCGTGCTCAAGTTCTCTCGTGCAGTCAAGGATGAAATTGAGTCACACTCATTATCTTGAAACTTAAAAACCAGACATATTTCTGAATAACTCTTAAAAGGAAAGTTGCTTCTTGATATCAGCTGATACCAATAAACGCTTTATGTTTGGAATTTAAGACCACTGTGAAGAGTTGTGGCCCTTGTTTCATTGGCATTTCTTAAGGACTAAATTTGCTTGTGTCATTTCCCTCTGGCTTATAAACTAGACATATTTCTGAGTAAACCTTAATGGAAAGTTGCTCCTTTATGCAAGTTAATGCGAATAAAACTGTTATAATTGGATTTGTAATGGGCGGTAAGAGTTATGGCCCTTTTTCCTCTGCTGTTTGCCAAGGGTTAAATCGGTTATATTAATAAGGTCTAGCTATTCAACTAGACATATTTCTGAACATCTCATTAAAGGAAAGGTGTTCCTTTATACCAGCTGATGCTGATAAAAGCTGCGTATTTGGAATTTCTAATGAAAGGTATGAGTTATGGCCCTTGTTTCTGGAGTATTTGGCAAAGGCTAAATTTGACTCTTTTAATGCCCTCCAGCTTTTATACTTAGACATATTTCTGAACATCTCATAAAAGGAAAGTTGTTCCTTTATACAAGCTGATGCTAGTAAAAACTTTGTATTTGGAATTTCCGGTGAAAGGGAAGAGTTATGGCCCTTGTCCCTTTAGAATCTGCCAAAAGGTTTAAATTGGTTATATTATTTCCCCTTAACTTATAAACTAGACATATTTCTAAACATCTCATAAAAGGAAAGATGTTCCTTTATACCAGCTGATGCTGATGAAAGTTTCGTTTTTGGAATTTCTAATGCAGGGTATGAGTTATGGCCCTTGTTTCTGGGGTATTTGACAAAGGCTAAATTTGGCTCTTTTATCGCCCTCAAACTTTTATACTAGATATATTTCTGAACATCTCATAAAAGGAAAGTTGTTTCTTTATACAAGCTGATGCTGGTAAAAACTTTGTATTTGGAATTTCCTGTTAAAGGGAAGAGTTATGGCCCTTGTCCCTTTAGAATCTGTAAAAGGTTTAAGTTGGTTATATTATTTCCCTCTAGCTTATAAACTAGACATATTTCTAAACATCTCATAACAGAAAAGTTGTTCCTCTATACAAGCCGATGCTGCAAAGAACTTTGTATTTGATATTTCTAATGCATGACAAGAGTTATGGCCCTTGTTCCTTTGGCATTTGTAAAGGTGCATAATATTTAGTTATACATGTAGGCTACATGTAGCGTTATCCGTCAGCTTTTAAACTAGACATACATCTCAAAGAAAAAGGAAGTTGTTCCTTTATGCAAGCTAATGCCAAGAAAAAACTTTATATGTGTGGAAATTGAGATGATTAGAATTAGAAGAATTAAGTTCATTTAGTTTAAAATGGGAATTTGGTGTTTTTACTTAATATCGAAAGTAGAAAATTATGGATCGAAGCTGGTTATTTTTTATTTTTTTTTTACCAGTACCAGTTTTGATAATCCACTTCATCTTTCATATTGTACTTTTTTTTTCTCATTCATCTACTGACTATATGATTGAATGAAAATTGAATAGATCTACTCTATTTGATTTGATGAACAGAATTAACTCTGATCTCAGTTATGAATAGCGAGATTACTGACAATGAAAATTGTACATTATAAAGAATTGAAACAGAAAATAGGACATTATCGATTCAGCTGAAGTGATGTAGCAAACTGCTATACAAAAGCAGCCGTAGCAATTGAGTTTGTGGGAATGGACTGCTAGGAGATGGACGCATAATGAAAAGTAGAGGAGCACTAGTAAGACAACTGAGTGAATTGGACAAAAACTTAAGAAGATCACAAGACAAAACACTGATGCATGCAGTGAATTAAAACAAAAAGGTAGAATGGTTATTTTGTATAAGAAAAAATGGGTATAATAGTTTATTAAAATATATCATTCACAACATGAAAATCAAACTGACATAAAATACCACCTATTTCTAACGACTTATTTTAATATAAATGCCTAAAACAAGAAAATAAAAAAAATAAAACATAGTATGTACAGTGATGTTGTAACATGGAAACTTGAATTAAAATGACAGTGACATAGCAATTCAATAAGATAACATTTCAAAATCAAGAAATTATTTTTCTTCCTGATTGAATTATGTAAGTTATTTTAACCAATGATGTCTCATCCCTTAAGTTCAAAATGAAAATATGACACCAACTAGATTTTAAGGTTAAGTCTCGATAAAATTCTCACCAAAAAAATGACCATCATAAATAATGATAACAAAATGTTTGCCAAGTTCTCTTAAATCAAGTTTATAGGCCTACTTTTCTTCATTGAAAAGAAACAAAAACAAAATGATCATAGCAATAATATAAACAAATGCATACACTAAAAGGTCGTTGCAGGATTAAAATAATTTGTGACAAACTTTTTCACAACATTGACATGGCAGATCAATGCTTTACCTTATCTGTGGATTCTTAGCATGGGTACCACATGATTTGCTACCCAATGCTCATCTGGCATGACTCGGGTTGAGGACCACATCAGATAAATGATGTCTCTGTAGCTGAAATTCAAGCCATGTGGCAACATGGCCCTACCGAACAGGGATTGCACATTTTTTGGACCCTTCTGAGGGTAAAGAGAAATTATGCAGCAGTTTAAAACTTTGGAGGCTGCTAAGAGCTGCCAAATCCCCAGAGGTTTGTATAACTGCCTCGTGAAAAGAATTTCTCTTTTAAAGATGTCCTCGACTACTGAGGCAGATCTTGTATCCCTTCCATCATGGCAATCAGAATACAAAGCAATGAAAGGAAGAACTTTCTCTCTCTCCATGGAGCAACCAATGCTGACAACATCAGTGTCTAAGTATGTCGATTTATTTAGGCACAGCTCTGCAATAATGCGGCACCGAATTTCCAAATGGAAATTTTCATGCCCAAACACCAATCGACTGATTGCCCGAGGCATACAGTTGCCATCACCTAATGTGAGAGCTGGCAACAACCCTGCAGGCTTGTTTGATGGCAACAACTGAAGGGCTGTGAGATCCACATCTCTCCTAGTCATTACAGGATGACTTAAAACCAAAGAATATTTGTTGAAATCATTAAACACACCCTGAAAATAAACTTGCATGTCATCAAAACATGAACAATCCAACAAATGTTCATATATATTTTTAAAAAATGCCTCACGATCCAAAGTTATATTTCTGAACAAATTTCTTCTAACATTTGGAATCACAGATTCATCATGAGCAACATCCTTTGATGATGCTAATGCCAGTTTAGGCGATCTTTCAGATATAGAACTTTCACTCTCATTCAGATCACTTTCATACAAAAGTGCATGATTTAAAACATCTGAATCATACCCTTTCATCATTACAGTATCAAGGATATCATTTGTACAATGATCAGGTAATTCAACATCATTATCAATAGGTGAATTAACATAATTTGAATCTGGTTCAATTCCAGTAACATCAATATAACTGTTGTGTGATAAATCATTTCTACAATTATTTACATCATTATTGAAGTGACTGACATTGTTCCCATTAGTGTCTTCAAAGGTATTGCAATTAGGTGGAATATCATCTGCATGGTCTTTCTCAGTGTGAAAAACATCAACATTTTCATAAGTACTGGTTTCAGATACCATATCATGGATAGTATGAGTATTTTTACAGACGTCAGATTTGGCATTGGGCCATTTGATATTTTCAAAATTTGAAATGATATCTTTATTAATGCACTGATTGGGTAAATCATGTAAGCAAAATTTACAAAAACAAGAAAATTGTCTTGTAGATAAAACCTGAGATGACAAAACTTTCAAAGAGTGGATTTTTTTTGTGCCTGGCAATGTTTTTAAGCTACCTGATCGAATCTTTCTAGTAATGTCAGATTCTTTTACCCAGTGAAAAGTTCTGCATTGGTGAGAGCAATCTACATTTTTCAAGGACAGATTTGAAGAAAGAAAATTAACAATTTCCTCAGCATTTTGCAATACAGCTCGCCCTGAAGCAACTGCCTGAGTCAAAAAGGATTTGACCATACCCCCACATGAATCACACTCATTTTTCCCATGTCTCTCCCCAAAATAACACCGCTCAAAGTTGAAATCATTGGCCAGTTTACTCATATGATGAAAGGGAAGTTTTGATTTGAATTGGACAGCACAGTTGTCAGAAAAAATTATAAACTTGGAAACTTGGTTTTCCGACATGACATGCTTCAAAACATGAAAGACAAAATTTGAATCGTGATTCAAGTCGTCAGAAAAAAAAATATGTTAAGAAGTCATCTGCTCGTTACAATGAGAACATCTCTTATAAACAATGACAGGATGAAGAGTTACTTGATGGTAAGACCAATGAGCAGCCGACACTTCCCTTTGGTGTTTGCAAGTATAGTTTTCAGCAAAGTCTACGACTATTACATTGGTGTCATTGGGTAAGTTTTGCTTCAATGAATTGAACTGGTTTCTCTGCCATTCATGTGTAAAAATATGACTACTAAGGTCTCTGAGGTCATTTACAAAACATTCAATGACATTCTGAACTGAAGTGTTTTTTGTGATAAGTTCAGTACGATTGACTTTGTATTTGTCATTGTACACAAGTTTCCATTCTTTATATGTGACAGATGCTGTTGTATCACACTGGAGGTACAGTTTGTCAGCCAACGACTGGATACCGCAGTTAGTGCATTTTCTTGAAACACACTGTGGTGACCACCATTCACCTACTTTTGGGCACATTGTAAAGTCAAGAGCATCTTTCAGATATTGAAATTTTGCCCCTACAGATTTTAAAACATTTAATTTTAATCTGCCATTTTCGCAGTATTCACACAAACATTGAATATACTTCTGTGACTTCATCGTTAAAACAAATTTTGGACGGCACCTGTAAAAATTTCGCTTCGATACTTTAATATCTGGATGAACCAATCTGAATTTGTTAAAAAGTGTTAAAACAGGGTGAGTTAGTATCTTTCGTTGTTTTTTTAAACATTTACTGAAGTGCCTTTGTCCGGGAAGGTCAACAGAATGTTCCAAATAGAACTCTATGATTTTCTTTTTTACTGCGCTATCTTTTGAGACCCTTTTTATTGTTGTCTTTCTTACTTCTGTTGTCTTTCTTACTTCATTAGCATCAACAAGGTCAAACTCATCCTTTAAGAATTCACGTAACATAAGTCTTTTTGAGGGAGATGCCTTTGCTATAAGTTGTTTCAGAACATGGACATTAGTTTTTCTATTCTTGGGCAAAGTCTGTTTAACTCTATACACAGCATTGTACTTTGCAGCTTTAGAAGGTGTGCTGTCAAGAGGAGAATTAGTTGGGATGGTATTTGGTGGTGGGGAGGATTGTACAGGCACATCCTGCAGAGTATTTGCCATCTTTTTGCTGAAATACCTTTCCTTGCTTTTAAATTTGATGGCTTCCTTCTGCTCCGGGGTCAGCTGTGCCCTTCGCTGCCTCTGTTTTTCCCTCCAATACTCCCTCTTTTTGGAGACACTCATTTCCTGGATGGCAGCAGAAGCCCTTGTGAACCGTCCAGGAGTTTCTTCCCGGGTTTCATTCAAACTTTCCCCACTCTGTGCAATTTTTTTGAGGATCCTGAAATATTCAAAATATACCAATACAAGTAAGCATAACAAACATAAACAATAATCGTACAAGACTAAAGTGCTAGGCAATTGTAAGGGTAATCAATGTCTTTGATCATTATAACTATCTGTCAGACTTAAATAGGTCAATAAGCCTGTCAAGAGAGGATTGTAGAATTATCAATTGTTTCGACCATCATAATGACCTTTGCAACAGAAGACATATTAAAGGTCTGGGAATGAATGTTAAAGAAATAACATACTTTGCGATAGAAATCATTCACCCACCTCAGACTTAATGTTACCACACTACATATAATACAACGCTTTAACAACAAATAACAGGTTAAAAAGATATAGGCTACCTGTCCCAAGAAAAAAATGTCTGTCAAGAGCAATAACATTCACAGAAAACAGGTTGGATGAGAATTTCTGATACTTATCTCATATATATGAAAAAATTTATGTCATAAATACAATGCATAATTATATCAGTGTCCCTCTAGTTTTTTAATTGATATTATGTCACATCAATTAAATGACTTATATTAAGGAGAGTCTAAATCAGTATATTGTAGGCCTACATTCATTTTTTTGGTTAAATAATGATCAGTGACATACCTTGCTTGCTTGCTCCTTATCCTATTTTTTTCTCTTTCCTTGGCTTTTTGTTCTGGCGTCTGGGTGTCCCGCCAATTCTTTAAGAGTATTTTTTGTTTGGCACAATATTCTGCCCATTTTGCTGGATCAGACTTCAGTCTTTGTCGGTATTCAGCCTGATGTTGTGCCTTAGATTTCTTTGGAGATTTGGCCACAATTCTCTTTTTCTTGGGTCGTAAGGAATAACCTGAAATTCATAACGGACAACAATCAAACAATGATGTTTATATTTTCTATATGTACTGTATTATACAGCATCCAACAAATAAAGATAAATAAACAGGGCAAACCAAAAGTAATTGAAACAAACTTCTTTCATTTTTCTAACTTTCAATTTTATCTAATGGTAAAAGTGGCATCCCGCAACTTTAAAAAAACTAACTAAGTAGGACCCACCTTGTTATTCTTAAGATGTTTCCCAAAGTAGTACAATATAACATAGCTTAATTATTTCTTGTACCAAAAAATTACAAATTAACTTGTTACGAATATATTTATCATGAAATACATAAACACTAAAAAAAAAAAGTATTATAATGCAATATATATTGAAACAACATGGTTTAGTTTAGACAATAATTTGATAAATATAAAAAACTCTTCTATAAACATTAAAAAGACCTAATAATAATGATATACTACAAAATTTGAAGGTAGCTCAACAGGTAGAAGGCTATTTATGGGCACAAACAGATCAAATCAGAAAATTGGCACCGTAATCTAGTGATAGACATGTGAACTTAATGACCATGAAGTCGGGGTTCGAATCCGCCCTAGCGATGCGAAGTTGAGTCCTTGGAAAAGGCTCTTTGACTGTGTATGAAAAAAAAAATCAATACTCTCGCCTTACAGATGGCCTGTCTTGGCCTTCATGTTATGTATTTCTGTTGGCTGGGGACCCCTTGTAAAGCACCTTAAATTCAGCTTTTAAACTTACAATAAGTAAATAATACAGTCTGGAAGTTTCAGTAATTTCCTGAAAAACAGCAACAAACAACAAAACCTTACCCACACTTCCTCCATGGCTTTCATGTTCAGGCTGTTGAGGTAGTAAGAAAGCTCCATTTTCCTCTGACATCTGCATAAAGAAATATATGATATTACATTAGAAGCAGCTTTACACAATACCATATATATTTGTATTTTTTTTTTTTAAGTACAATGACAAGATGGTAAGAAATTACATCATGTCGAACTTTCCTTTCTCTACTAAAAGCAAACAAAATTTAACGTAATAAGTGTAAGAAAATTAAGTAGACCAGGCCAAAAGATTACTCTGAACAGACAGCTACATCAAGAGTGCCGTCAAAATCCTTAGCTTTAGTATGTGAGTACATCAGTGGCACAACCTTAAGTTTGATTAAATGCATATACATTTTTTTTATAATTATACACACAAAAAGCTTTCAATTGGAGAGCCTAGTTTCTAAAACACTTAACCTAAAAACCATAAAGAAAAAACTCAAATTCAAATATGACATCTTTTAGACTCATACCAGATCATGGGAGGATTTCGAAGAGGTCTCGCACAAAGTAAAGGGAAAATACAGTAAATTAACTCGGCCAAACCCTTCTAACCCTAACATTCCCTAACTGTAACTTTAACACACCAAAACAACTAACTCAGCGCGCGAGACCACTTGTGGACATCTTTCCCAATTGACAAAGAAATATTCCTGTCAAAGTGTGAAAGTTATAGCATTGTGCATTTATCTACTAAAAGCTTTGATTACTGTCAGAATTCCAAGCACAAATGTTCTTGGAATACACTTACATGATGTAAAATGATGTAACTATTCATATGACCTTGCAATACAACCTTTACGTCTAGTTGTGATAGAACATCTCATACAAAATATGCCTTGACAGAAAAAAATTGGTGTCAAAATTGTCTTGTTCAATGAAAGTTTACAACAAATCTTCCTCTGATACTATTATTCCTCCAACACATGTTTAAATATTCTGACATGGGTCAGAGAATTCCAAAAATAAAGATATTCATGAAAAGAATCAAATCCACACTTCTCTACATATGATAAAGTCAGACTTGTTCAACTTTACACACTTACATTACAGAGACATGAAAAACAGAACTGTCAAAAATGTAGCTGTGTGAGAGTGTCTCTTTTGGCCTGAATCTTGATTTTATACTATTTAAACATGTTTTGGCCTCCTCAGAGAAGTAAAGCACTTAAAGGCTTTTACCTGTAGAGCTATAATTGGTAGAAGTTAAAGAATAGAAAAGGCAACATTGGAAGTGGTCACTTATCACTGTGAGACAAGTTTTTGTCACCCCTCTTGTTTCAAGTCATTTGTGTCAAGTGTGTGAAAGTTAACAAAGAAGTCATTTACAATTCATAATGAGATAAATAAGTCTTTCTGTTTCTTGGCATACTCATCACATTTGTATAAACAGTCTAAATCTACTATGAGAGCCACCCACTTTATTAAAGATCTAGCGCCTTATTCAATCTAGATCTACTTTCACACAAAGGAACGAGTTGACATTATGGACGAGACTAAAATGGCGTCCACCTCGCCGGGCGTAATGAAAGTGGTTTCGACTAGTCTTCCCTCTTAAAATCTAACATGTGATTCTTTTTAGATCTGTTGTGATGGTTAAACGTTATTAATTTCACAATTTCATAACATGATATAATATCCTGAAATATTTTACATGTACTAAACGAAGGTCTATGTTCCACTTTCAGTACGCTGGATAGCCTTGACAAGAAGACCCCACTCGGACTTCCCGTCTCCTCAAGCTGACGTTTGAGAGTTGAAGCTTATTGCAATTTACGCATTGTTTCATCTCATAAATAACGAACAAAAACTTAATTATTACATTTGAATAGTGACTCACCGTTTTTCAAGGGGAAAATGCACAAAAAGACTTGTTTTGGTCGAACATTAGACCATTGATGAAACTCCTCACACACTGAGGAGACTTGACGTAAATCCAGCGGAAATGGCAGAAATGTCCTTATGTCAAGAGAGCTCTCGAATGAAAAGTGAACTCGACTAAAGGAAACAAAACAACGGTTGGCAGTGCTTTAAGTTTCATAACCTGCACTGATTGAGCGATGGAGAAGGTTCATCGTGTGTAAAGCATTATTTTTCAATTCAAGTTGATTGAAGCATTTTCATTGTTTCATGTCAACTTTCGCAACATTTTTTTGACACGAAACGGCAAAGGGCCCTAAACAATCCTGGTAAATCAATATTAACACTCCCAAAAGTTGTGAATAATTATGCTTCCCCAGTAGAACCGAAGCATTTCTCTAACTCAAGGTGCATTTTGGTCTCGAGAAAGTATTACATTTTTTACTTTTATTTAATTTCCAAAAGCAGTTATTTGACGTGAAAATGTGTGTGAAGTTACTTTAAAAAAAAAACATAGACAGAAGATGTGTGAAAACAAATCTTTGGAAACTTTGCTCATATTATGAAAGCTTAGCTTATCATCACTCAAATCACGTATTTTATAGCTGATCCACTGATGGAAACAGTATGTGCAGTCATATTTTTAAAGCACCCTCTTCCATGGTAATTTTTATGGTGAAATTGTGATACCAATTAGCCAATTTAAGTTCGTTTTTCTGCCAAATTTATCGGCCAATCTGTACCAAACTTTTCACACATTAACTTTCAACATTTTTACATCCGAATCTATAAAAAGAAACGAATTAGAATGATTGTTTACGACGATTCAAGCACCAAAAGGGAACAATGTCTTACTTGGCCTCTTATTTGGCAACGACTCATATATATTATAAATGCAATTTTTATTTCGCCCTGCAACAGGTTCTTTTACACGCGAATAGCATTTCCAAGGACGAGACACTGAGTTCCTACCTACTTTAAGATGAATTAAGGAGAAGAAAAAAAAATCTTTAAAAAATAAAAAAAGAGGAAGTAACAACTCTTGGACATGATTTGAAGAAAGGGTCAGTTTCAACAAGCACGTGCAGATGAATTCGGCACATCCTTTTCGTAGTGGACGAATCAATGGTGGTAAGCTTGGAAGAGAATCAATAAGGACACATCGGGGGCAGACATATCGCATCAGCTCATAAGGACAGGCCTAATAACTCTCAAACAATAATATCGATCCCAAATAGATCGCTCCGATACAAGCCGTTATGAATATTAAGACCAACTCTCCCAAATGACATTACGTAATGACTAGGTCACATGCTTTTGGGTTCCGAACTCAGAATCTTGGGCATTATTATATTGCTTCTAGTATGGCGCATCAGTCATATTGGAATGACAGATGAATATTGATTTGCTTTTAAAAGACATGGGTGGGGACACTCCTTGTCAACTTGTCTTAAATCTAAATAGCATTCTGATACGGGTTGTTGATCTAGATCTAGATTCACAAAACAACAGGTTGATCATACTTTTTTCCCTTGTTCGTCCGCCACTTTAGGAATTTATGCACGTATTAAAAATATTATATAATTATTTATTCTGTAAAGTTTTGTATTGACGCATAAAGGTCATCATGGTTCTTACTAGAATGGAGCCAGGTCCCAACAGTCTTGCACACTTTATAGCTCACAGCAGGAGAAAAGAAATATTTTAAATTATGCCCAATTTTTATTTCCCATGTCATTTAGAGTAAACATATATTTTAAAACGAATCTATAAGCAGATTAAAAATTAGACCCTCTTGCTTTTTTAGCGAGTTGAATTCGAGGATGAAACCATTTTGCAGTCAGTCGTTACTTCTAATTAGATCTACCTTCTTCCAGTATAGCCTTTACATTATCTTAAATCTTCAACTTTTCACTCAAAACTCAATTCAACTGTTGGAAGATGAATTCGTACTTATTTTATCAGTTCTAACAACGGCTATTTGTAGAATCTGTAACATTGTAGGGTAAACGAGAAATCCCTTTTTGTCTTGTAATGATAATGAGATAACCATCCTGTAGCCCCGAACTTTCCCAGCGATTATCACCCAGGATTTTCTACCGCCCGTTGTGTACAAAAATACTCGGTCCATTTCCATAGATCATGTTATTTTTCAGTCATGCA
>JAOXJN010188831.1:0-13233 GCA_025762795.1 Goniobranchus coi
ACTTAAAGAAGATAAAGGGCATTTCGGACAGGCAGAGGAAGCAAAATATATATAATACACAGATGTCATCAGACTCGGAGCCTTGGCCAGGAAATGGTGATTTTGATGAATGTGACTCTAAATCTGTTATGAGTAACAGTTCTTGTCAAAATGGTAATAGAGATATTCCCAAAGAACTATGGAAAACAGCTCTCAGTTTTGTTTATGTGTTTTCTGTCTTCATGGTCACTGCTTTTGTCATGGTCGTCGTCCATGATCGTGTTCCAGAAATGGACAAATACCCACCATTGCCAGATTTATTTTTGGATAACATGCCATATGTTCCTTGGGCCTTTGAAGTTTGTGAAATGGTGGGACTTGTGTTGTGCATCATTTGGTTTTCTATCCTTTTATTCCACAAACACAGGTAAGAATGGCTTAGATGTTCATTAAATATTTAACTCTTTTGGTTTAAAATTGTTACCTTTTGAAAGGCCTTTTGAGCTTTACAATGATGCATGTTTTTGTCATTGCTTTTTTATTTCCTTTGCTTTTTCAGTATTTGAGTCTTTTTGGTGCTTTCCTCTTCCGCGTCCTCTTTCTTCTCCTCCTGCTCCTCCTCCTCCCCTTTCTCCTTCTCCTCCTGCTCATCATCCTTCTTATTCCAGCTTATCCTGTCAGCGGTTGCCACAATGGATTTTTAGTCCTCATCTGTTACTTTAAAAAAGTAAATCTAAAAAAAATGCGAAAAAGAGAAAAAGTCTCATGTGCAGAAGATTCTGTTTTGAAATCAATATTGGTAGTGTTCAGTCTTCAGCCGTGACCTGAGGTGAAGGGAAATTTCAAAAGACCCAAGTCCTTAAAGATCTTGCACTCAGGTCATAACAGAAGGAATACATGTAGTTGAGAGAGCATGTGATAAGGCAAGCAAAAAAAGATTTTTTCCAAAAAATTAAAAGTCAATATATATTAAATGCAAAATGGGAAACTGTTTGTGCATGCACTCTTGAAAACCTTTCACTTACGCCTTCTTCTGCCTAATATGACCATATAGATAGGTGCATTACATAAAAAAACGTTTGCATTTCAAGCTTGTTCTTCGAAATAGGATTTTGAAAGTCGTTATAGTAAAGAGTAAGTCCTCTCATTTTTTTCCAAATATATTGAAACTTTTTCTTAACTTATTAGACATGTGATCAAAGTCAGTGCAGGCATAATTTTCCTGATTTCTTCCAAGGTTAAAGTAAAATCATTGAAAAATAGAAACTGACAACAGCAGCAAACAAAGAAACAAAAAAACAACAACAAACAAACAAAAAAAAGACCAAGATAAAAAAGGAAGACCCCTCTTCCAACAAAAACCCAACCCCAAACAACTGAACCCAATGAAAAAGACCACAAGAAGACAAACGTCCCCCCTAAATAACAAACAATTACATGGAGAAAATTGTATTTCAGTAATGTCATTTTTATAAACATCCATATCATGGATTACGCAAAACCTGTTAATCCTGCCATATCAGTGTTTTCATGGTGCAGAATATTTCCTTTAGATCTAACCCTACCATCACCTTCAGTCCTGTTAGTATGCACTTTTATTAAAGAGACACTGTTCCTTCAAAATGTTTGCACCTAATTTAAGAAAAAAATGTGCTAAAAATTGTGGTTTTAACCGAACACAAATTAAATATAAACGGGCAATGTAACTATTTTGCAACTGTAAACAGGATGTGGACAACTTGTGACTTATGAACAAGTCAGTGTGCGAGGAGAATGCCACTTGATCTTCCCAACCAAAGACAAACTCTCATTGACGCCATGCAATTTTCACTTAAAGGCCAGTCCGTTAGACTACTAGTAAACAAGGAAGATTTAAAACAAGTTGCACCTTTTAATTGGACAATGCAACGTCGCTTGTTATGTAAGGACATGTACCATGGTAATTCATCTGCCTTAATTTCATTCGGTGATTGGCATGCATGCAAGGTCCATTAAATCTGCTGATGGCAGTGGTGACATTGGTTTTACCTGCAATTAATTTCTTGTGACTTCTGGCTAACAATATCCCCATGGCTAGTATCGCTCTGTCTTAATTTCCCTTGAGTGACCAATTTCTCCTACATGGTGAAGTTAGCCTGAGAGCATTGTGATAATGAAAGAAAAACCATTCATAGTCTGATGTTGATTTTAACCATTTTCTCGTTTTATCTTTAGGTTTATTATCATGCGACGTATGTTTTCACTCATGGGAACAATATTTCTGTTGCGGTGTGTGACAATGCTTATTACTTCTCTCTCTGTGCCTGGAAGACACTTGCAATGTAGTGGCAAGGTGGGGATTAAGAAAGTTTTATTGAATTATTGAATTAATTATTGAATTCATCAGTTTATATAAATGTCATATGTACAACCCTCAAAGTATACCAATGTTTTTATTTACATCTCAATATTGATCCTTTTAAAAGTTAAAAAAAAAGATGGCATTCGTATATAGCTCACATTCCATGGTGTAAATTTGTTCAAGGCATTTTTTACAATGACATTTAACTTCCCTGACCAACAGCAACACGAACATTTTTTTCAGACAAGATAGTGCTGTCTTAATGGCCAGGCACTCATTTACACCTGAGTCTAGTGAGGAAAGTGAAGTGAAGTGTCTTACCAGGGATGCAGCGCCCATTACTTGGCCACACTAATGAGCCTCGAACCCATGCGGTAACGCATGCTTGTGCTGACTGTGTTGAAAACCTCTTTGACTCTCGGCTCAAGTTGAGATGTGATCACCACTTTACCATGGATGCCCGTGTATTAAGTCTGAACAATTTATTATAAAAATAATTTTTGTTTGTTCAAGTTAATGTATTAGTCCCTAAAAAGGACTAAGGAAACACAAAACTATTTCATTGTTTCTGTACCTTTACTTGACCACTGTACATACCATCCTTTGCAGACGTATGGTACATTATATGCAAAACTGAGGCGCACTTTTGAAATATGGCAAGGTATGGGAATGTCACTGCAAGGAGTGAGAACTTGTGGTGATTACATGTTCAGTGGGCACACATCAGTCATCACTCTTCTCAACTTCTTCATCACAGAATGTGAGTATCTCCTGCTTCCTCTAGTATCACTTTATTTTGTGATGGAATTTCATAAGACATCATCAGTAAATTGTACTGATTTGAAGAGTTCTTATTGTTTGCCTTTCCATATCACAGTTCTTAAAGAATCACATTAAATTATCATAAGAAATAATGATGTGGGATGGGAGTGAGGTATTGTGTTAGAATTCCATTATCAGGGGGATTATGCATCTTTGGATGAAAGGAAAATTCGAATTAAAATGTGAAATTTAAGTTTTTGCCTTAAGCATTATTTCAATGGCTGCATTATTATATTCATACATCTGTATTTTCGTTAGATCACATTTAAAACTTCTGTGTAACATGAATATGAAAAGTGGCAGAAATGAAAACTTTTTGTATGAAATATATTTCTAGATATAATTGACGATATATTGATTGACTACTTTGTCAAGTTTTACAATGAGCTCCTTATGTAGAATTTTACTTTCTTGAATTTCATTTCTTTTCAGATACTCCAAGGAAATTTTATTATCTGCATATAGTCTCATGGTGTCTCAACTTTTTTGGCATTTTCTTTTTGTTAGCTGCTCATGAGCATTACTCAATTGATGTATTTATAGCTTTTTACCTCAACTCACGACTTTTCATGTATTATCACACTCTTGCAAACAATCGAGCACTCATGCAACAAGATGCAAATAGGACACGTGTCTGGTTTCCCTTATTTGCGTTTTTTGAATCAAAGTGTGACGGGCGTGTGCCCAATGAATTTGAGTGGCCATTTTATGGAATACTGAACTTGTTAAACAAGCTGCCCAATTTATTAGGTATATCCAAGGCAAACGTTAAGACTAAGAATCAGCAGCTCTTGGAAGATTATCGAGAAAAAGATTTTTCCAAGAAATATATTCCAAACAGTATTAAAAAGCGAAGAGGAGAGCTACAGTGATGAGAAATATTGCTTGCATCAACCTTTGATTTCTGATATCCTTGTTTGACCATGCGTGTCTTTATGATTTTTGCTGCCTTAAAAGTGCCTTTTTTGTGCCATAGTGGTTATTAATATTATTATTATTTCATTAGTAGGCTTTATGAATTTCCACATTCATTTGACCAGAATGGAACTTAAGTATGATGTGAACAGATTAAAAGTTAGAACAGGTCATGGAAAAACAGACATCTCTGATTCTGTAGGCATTACATTACAGAATATATTTCTGTAGAAAATTTTGACATGAACAGTTCTGATACAAGATTTTGTATTTGTATACTATTTCCTATGAAGGTATTAACATCTGTGCCTTGTCAAACCTCCAATTAATGAAATTAATGGTGATTCGATAATAAAAAGAAATTGATCTTTGAACTATTTATTTTGTGAATACAACTAAAAAATCTTCAGGAAACTCTTTCTTCCATTGGAATTTCTTTAAAAGATAAGTATGAAAAATAACTTTTATATGGATGTACCTGGTAGAAAATTCTCTGGAAGTAACACCAGTTTTGCTGTGTTCTTGCAGTAGTTTTTGCTTGAACCTCTTGTTTGCCAAAGTTTTTGAATCAATTTTTGAACTTTTGTTTTCTCTTTCTCTGATGTACGGCATTGCGTTATCTATGACTTTGAGAGTTAATCATCTGACCAATTCCAAGTGCAATAATAAGCAATACATGTACACTGCTCTTCTCAATGTTTGGTGCTCTTTATGAAGTACTCGGACACATTTTGTGGGTGCATTTTTTTAAAAGATAAATTATATTAATCTATTTCTTCACTTTTCTTTATGTTGAATTTCGCTCAAATGTGGCTTACAACATTTTATAGGTAAAAAAATCATCAAATCCTTATTTGAGCCATTAGTTTGATGATGCAAATGTTATTTTCTTATGAAGCCAAAACATAATACAGTACAAGAACTGTGCTTTGATTTGAGTGTTTAAAGACTCATTTCTTTTTTATTTTCCCTCCATTTCAAAAAACTGTCATAAATAAATTTTGAATTCAAGAAAGCCTGTAGTATTCTATGCCTAATATTCCTTTGCTTACATTTTTTTTTTTTGATTTGACTTCAAATGTAAATATCATAAGATAACTTTGAGCGTTGGGAAATTTTTCACATTGGATAAGTTCAATTAGTTGTAAATCCTTTTCTTTTGGACATTGTACAAGCAGTGAAAATATCAAGTCTATAGCATGCTTTTCAGACAAAGATATTTTTTAAATCCATCATATCAGATGCATTACTAATTGTGTATAATCATCATTGATACTTATTCTTTCCTGAAAGTCCCTTGATGTATACATTTTGTTCATTTATTGTAGATGCCTTTCATTTTTGCCATATCATGCTGTCATTTTTCTTTCCTCTCTGTTTTACTTTTTGGTTGGATCATTAAAGCCTAAAATACAGTGGACCAGACACCAACACCTGCCAATCTGACACCAACAAAATGTTGGGCTCAAATCGGGTTCAAATTTTATGTAATATAACTTGCACTGCATCTGCTCGAGTGGCACCAAATTGGACCTGGCGTTCTCTTGCTAAAAAATATCGTTGCATAGAATTGACAACGAGTTAACCACAGCATTTTGTCAGCGTCGAATCGGCTGCATGTTGGGGGTGCGTCCACTGTATTTGAGGCCTAACTCTACATCCACTTTAAGGTGACATTTTTCTCTTAGAGATAAGTTAAAAAATTGAATGAAGACATTAGTCACAATGTTATAATTTTGAGTGGATTAAGAATATCTTACTCTGAGTCATGTGTCTGAAACAATGATATTGCAGTGTGATTTAGCTCGCTTCGTAAACTTTCTGACTGGAGGAGGACAGGCAAGATAGTTTTTCCAAGGAACACATAGCTTTTTGAGTTCATTTTACTTTAGCACACTGAGATGTATAAAAGCATAAAGTAGTATATTACTACCTGTCCGGTGACAACACAAATATGCCGTTGACAACATTTTACAGGAGAGACAAAAAAACTGATCACTGTTGTAGGTCTTGATGTAATCTCCCGGATGAGTGAAAATATGTTTAGACATTTGATTTTGAATTCTAACTCTAGCTTTTATATTAAAGCATATTCACGTTTTGTGTTGATAAAAATTTTCTCAGGAAACCACGAATGCACTCCACTACTGGTGCCTTCATGGTTTTATGAGGCTGAAATTAGAAGTATGTGGGTGGTCCATTTGTGTATGGGTATCTGAGCTGAAAATAATCTTGAAACTTATACGAAGAAACTATGTGTCACTTTAAGAGTAATCATCTTTGTTGACATTCATGCTGAAATAACTGGTATGTTTGTTGTTTTGTTTTTGTTTTTCTTAAGGATGTTCTTAACGGGGTAAAATAATATATTTCTTTTATTTAAATGACTAAATTGACAAAATGATTTTGAAAGCATCTCAAATAGGACTTAAGGACAAAAGAAGGCAAAGAGGCTCAATGAAGAAACTTTATAAAATTCAAAAACAGCTTTTTAATTAATGGTCATGGTTTTATGCGTGTTTTCAAGAAAGTGTTGATGTAGTCAGTGGGAACATATATGACAGCATTGGGTAGTAACCATCTATGAGTCTGTGAAATTCTTCTCCATGTGAGTGTGACTCATGTTCAGTAGTGATCTTGTGAAGCCTGCAAAATATAATTCCTTACATTTGAAAGGATGGCATTTCAATTCTAGTAATTACCGCCATTGTTATAAATGGTTTCAAGTCCAGACTGTCTTTCCAAGTTGTCAAATATACACAGAGCAAATCAGTTGGCTGTGAGTCTGCCCTCTGTCTCATTCTTCACGCTAATACATTTTATCGCACGGTGTCATAAGATAAATTGTGTGGTAATGGATTGTGACTTTTGTTTTGTAATAAACAGGGGAGGCATTTAGAGAGGGAACCAACAAAGTGCATTCTAGACTAGATCAACTCTTATCGTAATGGAATGTCCTGGCTTTGTCTCCTTGTGCCTGTGCTTTGCATGTGCTCAAATTATTCAACATCTGGGATGTTGCCTGCTTCATAGACCGCACATAAATCGAACTGGTCTTTTTGTGGATGATATAGGGAGATGTTTTGCTTGAAGAATTCTTCCAAAAGCAATTTTCTGACAAGTGACTTTCTGTTGCCATCCACAACAATCTTTTTACGTATTCCTCATAGCTTCAGACATATTTTGGAATTATGGGCTCCACATACAGCTTTCCATTCCTTTGTCTACAACAGTGAAATGGCCTTCTTACCAATTTACCTGAAATTTTATCCTTTAGACCTCTTTTGCTTCACCTGTGCTAGTTAGTTGTTCTTGGGCTTGGTTGAGGTAACATTAGACTTGGCCATGCTAACGGCATGGCATGAAAAACAGTCTCTAAGTGATGTTGAGAAATATTTTTCAACATACTGACAGCTTCAAGCTTTCGTCTTTCAAGTCATATTTGAATGTCTATGGTTTTCCTGAAGCTTCTGTGGCATTTTCTCTTCCTCTTTGGTATAGTCCTGTCTACATGTCCATATACAAATTGAAATTTTCTTTGCTTAGACATGCTCTGTATTTGTTGGAATATGTGTATCCGCTGCTCCTTGGTTAGGTCATAACATTGACTACATGTATTTATCTTACCAAAGTAGGTGTATAGCTCTTCCATTTGTCTGGCAGGTCTCTCTTTACCATCCCTGATTTATGCCTGTCCTTAAGGATGTGTCTTCAGTTCATGCTGCCTCCATTCTTTTCTTGATCATTTATTTGGCAACTTAGTTAGTCCTTCTACCAGGTCATCATTTTGGCTAGTGTTTTTCTCCAGGTTGGGAAATCTTTCCCTCGACTGGGTTGGTTGTGTTGACTTGTTAAGGCAGTCTTGACTTTCACATTGATATGAATTTGTTGTCATTGGTGGTGCATCTATCAGTGTATCAGATTTTTCATCTGTTTCATTCCCAGTCTCTTTCAAACCATGGCCATCATCTTTCAGTATCGCTCTCACTATATTGGTAAGATAAGAATAATTCATTGTTTGTTCTTCCTGATGGCCAATATTATTTTCCAGGTGGTAATTTCTTCGTCAGTCGGATTTTTTGTGATAATTTGTAGAGATTCATGTTGTTTCAAATTGATGTGACTTTGTATTCATTTGTTTCATTCACAGTCTCATCTAAACTATCATCATACATTATCTCTTTAATCGAAAGGCTAGAATAATTCATTGGTCCTTCTACACATTCTTCCTGTTAGCCAATGGCATGTTCCAGGTGGGTAATCTCTTTATCAGTAGGATTCTCAGGGTCAACTAGTAGAGGTACATCTTGACTTTCCAATGGAAATGAATGCATTGTCATTGGTTTTTCAACACGTATCTTATTCTCATTTGTTCCATTCACAGTTTTATCAGTCCTGTCCAATCCAACCAGTGAGTTGCAGGTTCTCGTAATGTGAAGATATCGCGACTGTTTGGTCTAATCATGTTAATTTTGTTTATATTGTTTTCAAATTGTGCAACTGTTTTGGTGTCCCTAATTTCTTGTGGGAGTGAATTCCACAATCAGATTGTGCTTTGTGGGAATGATTTTAGATGGGGATTCACTCGCGATTTTGGTATCCAATATATGTTGTTTTTCCTTGGGTTGATTTGAAGTTGAATCATGGGTAATTTCGTTTGACCTTTTCTTGCCTTGAATAATAGTGTTACTTTTTGTTTTGCTATTTTTTCTTTTAAGCTTGGCCAGTTTAAATCATTCAGCATTTGGGTTGCACTTTGTTCTCTTCTGTGTTTATGATGAAAGAGTCCATGGTCATTATAATTCATTATCTTATTCAACTCATTTGTAAGACTAAAAAATGTTATTACATGAATATAAGTTTAAGTTTGAGGATAGGGCAGAAAAAGCAGTGTTCACGAAATCAGAATCATTTTCAATATCATACACAATATCAGAAATATTCAGGTTTGAGTGATAGCACAGTGCAGATGTTTTTGATCCACAAAAAGAAGAACTTTTTCCTGTTTGGGGCATCAGGCTCTTTCCTTATCAGCTGAAGCCTGCCAGTTCGTGGCCATGTTCATTTCAAACATTCTCCTGCCTCTTTCAATGATATCCATATGTGATAATAAATAATACCTGTCAGCTTATCGTATTTAAGAAATTAAACAGCTTTTGTGTCATTCGTTAATTTTAGTCCATTAGAAATGAATACGTACCTGAAATGAATCCATAGAGTACAATAATATTGCTTCCTCAAATCTATAACATATGCATTATAATAGTACACTATATACTGTGTGGGTGTGCTTGTGTGTGAGTGGGTGTGTGTGCATGATTGTATATGTAAGTTGTTGTAGGGTGTTACATTACTTTGTGAATGCAGTGATTGGAAGACTGTTTTACTTAATGATATCCCACAGTTCTATCTTGATCGTGACCTTTCTTACCTGAAGAATTGTTTGATTTTAATTTTAAGATGGAAAAAGCTTTATCACACAAGGTGTTCCATATAAACCGCAACCCACAGGACCCTTTTAAAAAAAATGTTCATTTGGCTTGTACCATAACCTGTTAAAGCCTTTATGTTGAATACATAAGCGCAGCCTAACTGATTTAATTGATTTAACAGATTTAAGAATTGTTAGAAATCTGTCCTGGGACCAAAACGCAGCTGTAAGGATTGATGGAGATTTAAGTGAATCAAGGAAGATCAAGCGGGGAGTAAGACAAAAATTGTGTTATGTCACCAGATCTCTTTAATTTATATATAGTGATATGATTCTAAGAAATTTTGAAAATTGTTCAATCCTCAAAGTTAATGGAGAAAACATCAACAATGTAAGGTATGAAGATGACACAGCTCTAATAGCAACCTCAGAAAAAGACCTCCAAAAATTATTAGATACCGTATTAGATACCATAGTCGTGGAAAGTGAACATAAAGGACTAGTATTAAATGTAAGAAAGACAGAATGCATGGTAGTCTCCAGAAAGTCAGTAAATCTCACTTGTAATCCTACAAGCAAAGGAGAGAAAATAAAGCAAGTCCAGAAATTTAAGTATCTTGGTTACATAATCACACCAAATGGTAAATGTGACAGAAATAAAGAGAAGAATTGTAGTTGCTAAAGACACTTTCAATAGAATGAACTCTTTCATGAGAAATAGGAATATCTCAATGGAGACCAAAGTTAGGGTATTAAAAGCTAATGTCTGGTCAGTACTGTTATATGGTTGTGAATGCTGACATATTTCAACAGACTGGTTTCAGAGGAGGATGCTAAGAATCTCATGGAAAGAAAAAAAACAAACAAACAATGCAGTACTGGAAGAAGCAGGAGTAGGAAGATCACTGCTAAAAACAATCAGGCAAAGACAACTGAAATTTTTAGTCGTATAAATCGACATAAGGAACTTGAAAATCAAGCCCTGACTGGAAAAATTAAAGGGCCAAGAAGTAGGGACAGGCAGAGAGTGACATATTTGGAGAGCTTAAATCACTGGATGACAAAAATCAGAAAAATAATAGCATGAACTTCCTGAGATTGGCTGAACAGAGAAGTGAATGGCTTGTCATGGGCACCAATGTCTGTCTCAGACCTGGTACTTGATGATGATGAGGCCTAACAAACCTATTCATAACCACTAGGCTCCATCTTTAGTTATATTTGCTGCGCTTTGATTCTTTGAATGTCTAGATCTAAATCATCTGGTGAAAAGAAATCTAGTGTTTCCAAATGATTTTATCCAACAAAATAATGTGATGATGGCACCATAGACTTAATATATAGATCTAATTGATGCAAATAAGAAAAGGGAGCAATAAATTATCCCCCAAGATGTAGATCTAGAATTAAGAATTTAAATCTAGATTAAGATCTGGTTAGTTATAGATCTAGGTCTTACTTGCGTTTTTTTTTAGATAAGGCTTGACGTTGTTAAGATAGTCTGTGAACACAAAATAAAGCTGAAGAACAAGTGTTTTTTGATATTTTTATGAAAATGCAATTATTTTATAATTTTATTGGATGAAGGGAAATGAGGGACAAGCAGACAAAAATTTGATCAATAGGTACTGAACTGTACAGAAATTTTAGTGATTTCATTCAGACTTTCAACATGGAGCCATAGTAATGATATTCTTGAAACTCACTAGTATATAAATATATAAAACAAATGTTACATTCATTATTTTATCTGCATGAAAGAAAAAAAAACCCAAAACATTTGTATGCATTGTGTAGATGAATTAATGAATATAACAAAAATATCTTTTGTTTACGTGTATTAAGGATAATGCGTATAGCTCAGGTATCCATGGAGATCAAACAATGACATTTATGTGGAACCCATACTTACTATTTTAATGACGTCAGCATTGAAAAAAATGCTTTGCAATCATGCCAATTGATTTGATCTGAGATTCATTATGTGAATGCGTCACTGTTAACAAGTGCAAATGACAATGTTCTGTTCAACTCCACAAATGTGTCAGTTAGTCATGCCAATGGAGCCGTTCATGTTTTCATTAGAGTAAAAATATTTGGCAATGGATATTCATGTTTAAAATATTGTTCCTTAAAACACTTTTTGGTAATTTTTTCAACCTTCATTTTTATGATTTATAGATTGGGTTATGAGGAATTGATTTATGCAGTAAAGCGAAAATTGAAAATTTGGTATATTCGTGTTTCCATCAGATGAGTAGTGATATTTATTCAAGGTATAGTAATGCCCAGGCGTTTGAATTTTTCCAGATTTAATGGAAAGATACGAAACTGAAATGCTTCTTGAAAGTCAAATACAAAAGTGAGAAAGATGAAAGACTTAAAGCATATTCATAATATATCTGATCAATGTCCTTGGGACACCCAAGAACAAAAGGAAAAGAGTTAGATAGAAGGATTTATGATATATATAAATAAATGAAATATAATAGAGGACTTTGCTCTCAATTAATCAATTCAGTCAAGATTTTAGTAATTACCGGTAGTATGTTTTATTGATATTTCACATATATGTTTGTAATATTGAATAGAGAAATGTTGTAAAAAAAGCTTGAATTCCATGGAACATTTTATATGGTTGATATTGACTGACACATTTTGGAACAACATCCTTCCTTGTTCTCCGCATTAAAATGCACATACGATTTGTAACTATTCCATTTTTCTCTCTCCATGGGAAAGGTATCATACATATACAATGTTTTTAGTGTCATGTTTTTTAAAACATGAAATGTGATTGAATCAGTTTTTTCTGTCCATCATCATATTGAATTATGAAACAAATTGCCTTTTTAGTTAAATGTGCATCTGTTTTGAGTAGGAAAAATAGATATTGGCATAAGATAGAAATTTCCAATTTTATCATTATTAGCAGATGTCTAAAAAAGTGGATTGACATTTGAAAATTAACAGTTTTATGTTATATCGGCCGTAGAGCCTCCCAAAGGTTCTCAACAAATTCTCCACAAATCTATGGGACTTGCCTTTTGATACTAGAAACTGGTGTCTGTGTCATGTGACTGTCAGAATTTAAATTTTCTTCCTATGTTCATATGTTGAATCTGGATTGTCTTAAAATTTTATGTATGATGTCATCTTTATCTTCATCAATTTGATGAATACATATTTGTCACAATTGTGAAAGATACTGAAGCTGCTGTCATTAAAAGAAAATGATTATACAGCCCCAAGTCATGTTTCTTGTCAGAAAAAAAAAAAATCTTCTCTTGACTTGTGAAGTGCCTACAGAGAAACAAAATAAATGGAAGCAAATACTACTGGATTGCTTGGGAATGAATAAAATGTGGAGATCCCTGTTGCCTTAAAACTTTATTTCATCATTAGACGTAGTTTTAGTTAGGTTTAGCATCAATATGTTTTTAGAGGCAGCAATTGACGTTCAAGAGATTACCTACACACAGAAATCAGAACTTACTCCTTCCTTCCCAGCATTCATATGTAAATGATATGTCCAGTCATGCTGAATACCAGTCGTAACACATTTCACCCTTTTGTATTTCCTAGGGCTTTGTTTTCATGCAGTGAGTGTCAACATGTTGTTACTTTAAATGTGTGAAGGGCATTGATTTAATTTTGTATCTAGTCAACATTAACCCTTAAACCTCGGGGACGGTAAAAATACGACCCCGCTATGATGCTACCCGATGCGTGCGGGGACTGCATT
>JAOXJN010199936.1:0-12993 GCA_025762795.1 Goniobranchus coi
ATGAATGTAAGGAAAGGTAATTCATGTGAATTTGGGCATTTTGTCCTCGAGCATGCATCGGCGATAAGCATGCTTAAGTCACCTCAGGAGTCAACTGTACCAGTAACTGCTCTTTAACTGCTTTGTTGTTTTTTGTTATTTTATTGAAAGAAATGTTTTTCATTTATTACACTCCGCTTTCTCTCCCAATTTTTAGTGCTCACTGATATGTTACCAGGCATCTTGAATCAAATTGGATCTGATGGCTTAAATACATTGAGGAAAGTTGCACAGTCTGTGACCACTGGTGAGACTTTAGCCATGTGTGGCATTATACTTTTTATATCTTTGTAATAGAACTCTTAGTTCCAAGTCACTTTCATTCATACTGGAGAGATTGGATAGAAGAAAAAGTAATGTAAAATACAGTGGCAAATGAAAATTTTTCATTTTAGTTCTATATAGCACTGCTAGAAGTTTGGACAAGGGATTGGTTTTCCTGTCTACATGTTGGTCGGTTAAGTTGTTCTTTTGGTTAGTTTTATTCTGAAATTAGATCTAAATTTATTGAATGTTGGAACTGATATAAAGATTTAAGATTGATAGAATCTAATTGAATTGGTTCATTCTATACTGTCCTTTTAGCAGTGTCAGCCCTCGAGTTCAGGTGTCAATCTTGAAACTGAGTTTGTCTTTAATTTTTTTAAATTAGGGCAAGTATTGTTACTCTGCTGCTTATGTGCCCCAGTAACCCCTATGGAAACTGTATTTATAATGTTTTTTTTCCCCTTCTGTTATGGAAAGTAACATTGAAGTATATTTCTTTTTTTTTTTTTTCTCTGGTCCGGCGGCTACGATTATTGATTTTATTTACTTTTTGAAAATATTTTTTTTAGAAGAGATATTATTGTAGACTTGTGGCTTGCAAGATTAAGATTTAAATTTGAATGCGCACTGATTTAAAAATTTTTGAGTTTACTTTTTCCAGTTCTATTCTATAATATTTAAGGGGATAATTGTGATTTCTTCAGTGTTAATGTGAAACTTTTTCTATTAAGTCCTCCTTTGCTTGATCACATTTATCATTTATGTTTCTGACGTCTTCTGTTTTCAAAAATTTGCAGAAGGTACGAAACAACCAACTGAAACTGTTGATGATGATGATGATGTTCCAGGTATGTAAGGAGATATTATGGTGTATTTGTAGTTCTTTGTTATTGATTGTTGTAATATGTATTTTTATCTCTTGTGTTTGTGAACAAATTCATCAGCACAAGAGGACTTGATATAATTATTAGCCTTAAGCAGGAAAGGGTTGGTTTTTATATTATGTTTACCATAAGTATGAAGAGCTGCCAACTCCTATTAGGCAAAAAGAGTACAATTGAGAGTAATACTGAGCCAGATAGAGACAGATCTTAAAACTTAAGCAATTTAGTCCTAGCAGGTACCCAAAATCAGGTTTTAAAACTTATTATTAGGTACCACAAACCATTTTTTCAATTGGCAGATACTTCAAATCTAACTTCACATTCATACAGATCTGATAGAAACAAGAAAAACAAACTTTATTTCAACAAAATCGACCAATAATTAACAAAGATATGAATTTTCAAAGTTTATTGAGACTGAAAAATTTACGCAAAAAGAAAAAAAGCATTTTTGGGCATTTTCATAGCAAAATTTTAACAAAGTGAATGCTTTGAAACAGAATGTAAATATATAATCCATGAAATGGCTTTGTTATGTTCATAAATCATAAGGGAAAATATGCTGACATGAATACTGGTCATGATATGAAATTGCAAAATTTGAAAAAAAAAACCTGGACTTAGAAAAATTGGTCATATTTCTTGCGGATACGGTTCAGAATGCTATTTTTAAGGGCGCATAAAAATGAAATGAATGAAATGAGAGAGTTAAAATTTGGTACATCAACTGAAAACTATACTCAGACAAAGCCTAATTTTTTTGGAAGGGCTACATGAAAAAATGTAGAATGTATCCCACAACAATTGGGGATCAAAAGTTAAAATTGACCACTCGGCAAAAAAATTGAATAATTTGAAGAAATGTTAAATAAAATTAGGGGAAAATGAGAACCAATGCAGCAAATAGGCCATATTATATATCAAAATGACCAGAAATTTGAGCTCTATTTGACCTAATTGATTAAAGAAGTGTATTACCTCTAAAAACTTAGCTAAAGCAAAAAATCTCTTGACACATCAAGAAAAATTGTTGACGAAAATCGTTAATTCTGGATACATTAACTTTCATAACTTTAGAACCATGAAAGCTATCAAGGAATGTCATATATCAAATTAAAGGGGAAACTGAGCTCTATTTAATGATCTTAACTAAATAAGCTTATTCCTTTATTACAATTCAATAAAGGGGAGGGGAGTGTAATGTAAATGCCAAAAAAATTTGTGTGCAAATTGCACATTGATACCGATAACAAGAATTTATGTAACTTTGGAGATAGAAAAGCTAATAAATCCCACAGACATTAAATTAAAGAGAATACAAAGCTCTATTAAATCAACTGAATCAAATAGAAGTAAATTTTCTATACTGGTACAATATTCAAGTATGGAAAAAGAGGAAAAAAACTGATACAAATTTTAGTAAATATAAATTTGCAAACAAAAACTTCAGCATAAACACTACACAATCATATCATCAACTTAAAGATATAATAAAATTTGATTATTTAAAAGAGTATTAAATACGCATGTTCCATGCATCATTATGTTAAGCCTTATAAAGCTTAGGGCAAAAACAATGAAGTTGAAGTTTTTGTGTTTAAAATCAATCACACACAAGTGGGGGTGTGAAATGAGAATATACTTCAGAACATGAGTAATTGTACCACCGGAAAATTAAATGTATAGATACATGAATATATGAATGAGAATTAAAAAAAAAAGAGGAATACTTAAGATGTTGGCCTTATTCAAGACAAGCAAAATATGTCGTTACATAATATTGTATGGTACATGAAAGTCAAACATGAACATTTACAAGGATAAATGATGAAGGCATTAACGACATCGTCTCTTTTTAGAGGGATGGGACTGAGGAGTTTCTGATGACTCAATGCTGTGTAATAAACTGTCGTACAGATGTTTTGCTGTACATGAAACTTTCAAATTGGTCTCACCTAAAAACATTTTTCTGTAGCGAACTTGCGCTCGCAAATCTTCTACCTTTCCTGTTTTAAACAGGTAATCCAGTTCCTCTTTTGTAGTGCAAAGGCCCCCATGAGCTATAATCATATCAAGAGTTTGAGCTCTAAGAGAACTTTCTTTCAGGTCCTTTTCTTTTTTCTTGAAATTGGTGTGCTCCATCTTTTTTTTAATTGAGTCATTCACATTTCTATCCAAGACTCTGTGTTTCCGGCGTAATTTTGGACCATTCTTTCTGGCTAAAGCTAAAATTTTTGCCCTGTATAAACCACCTTTCCTTCCAATCCAGTCTGCTGTTTTGTTGTGCTTCCACATATTTATAGATGATCTGTGAAATGTAGATGAATGTCTCCTCTTACTTATATCAAAATCCAGATCGCCAAAAAGGCGTTCCCCTGTGAGATTTGTCAGTGGACAAGTATCTAATATTTTCTGAACATCTTGGTTGATCACTCCACCAAAGACACCACCATCTAAAAAATCTGATAACTGGCGCCTGAGAACATCATGACATTTACAAACAATTTGAAAAAAGGCAGAGTTGAAACTTTCAAGGGAGCATTGTAAAAATTTGGAAAATACACATGTCGCAACATAATCATTAACTGAAAATTCATGAAAGATGGGTTTTTTCAAATTCACAAAACATTTGAGACGGGACCAATCATCTAAGACATTGTCCATGCGTTTTACAAATGATGGAAAACTTCCATAAGGCAAATTACTGTTCATCAATCCCCAATAAGGTTCAGTGAAGAGAACATGAAAAGCAGCAAGAGCACAAGTCATGGAAAAAATGTCAACATCTTGAATATCTAACAATATGCTCTTCAGCTTTAAGTTAGAATGTGACACAAAATTTTGCAAAAAATCAATAATATTATCTCTGTGAATTACCACAGCCGAAGCATTTTCAAACAAGTTGTTAAAGCGATTTCCCCGAAAACTAGAAAACTTTGATTTGAAACATTTACTTTCACAATATGCCAGCCATTCGGCCCTACATCCATTTCTTTCATCCCCTCTTGGACCTAACACTTCAGTGGCAGTTCTAACAAGCCTGACTGCACCAGTCTCATTATTAGATGAAAAACTACTGTATGCCCCATCTAAATCCCTCCCAAGCTTTCCCTTTGTTGCTTTAAGATTCTCTTCTATTTCTTTAATCCCTTCCTCAGCAGCTTTAGCAATTTCTAGCAAAAAATGAGCGTTGCAGAACAAAAAGTGGGTGCTTGCCTCCTGGTCCTGAAGAATATCCTTTTTAAAGTCAGCCATCTGCTTATCAAACAATTTCATTACTGCCGCCTGATCTGACATGATACATTGCAATTTTGAAATAATTTGTTTAAATACATCATCATTACATGAATCATGGAAAGTTGCATAAAGATTACTTATTTCCTCAAACATGTCGACAGTCTGTTCTAACAAAGTTTTGGCATCATCACATGCAACTTCCATAAATCCAACACTCATCACTTTTTTGTTGTCAAGAACAACATGTCTTTCCACGTAATGCCTCTTTTGGCGACTTGTGCCATCAATACCCAAAGTAAAATGTTCAGATTTAAGCAATTTTTCAGCTATCTGATGCTTAGCAATGTGGTTGGCTTCATCAGCAAAATTCAAAACAGATGATACACTTGGTAGGTCTTTTAAATCAAAATTTTTACCAAAGATAAATTTACTTACAATTTGCACTACTTTGGAACAATTGGAGGCAGCAACATTACCTTCACCTCGTAATGCCATGTAGGCAAGACGGACATCATTAGTAAATTTATTACATTCATCTTTAATTTTGACATCACTGTCAAAAGCAGACTGTTGATACAATGTTTGTAAGACTTTCATTTCTTGATGCTCTTCCTCAAGTTTTCTTTTGAGTTTACTTTTGTTACTCTGCTCATTCTTCAATTGTTTACTCTTTTCATCAATTAATTCATCTTTTTTATCTTTGTCATTAATGCTGTCTTTTAATTTTTGGTTTAAAATGTCTAGTTCATTATTTAAACTGTGTACTGTCTTTTTGAGGGCTGCATTGGACTTATACAACTTTGTTGCTTTTATTTCATCTATTTCTTTTTTTAAGTCAACATTTTCTTTTTGAAGCACAGATATGTTATTACATTTAAATGTTAAATCAGAAATTCTTTTTAAATCTTCTTCTCTAGATTCTTTCAGACAATTGATTTGAGAAATGTACACTGAATTCAAAGTTTTACATTGTTCTAAATTCTGCTCTAAATTAAGCACTTTTTTTTGTAAATTTGAATTTTTTTCTCGCAGCTCGGTTTCATATGAATTGATGGTATTTTTATCTTTTGAATTTGAAATTTCAACATTAGCACCGTCTTCAAAAAGGTCAAAAACTGGAGATTCCAAAAGTTCAGTCAAATAAGGAGATTTTGAAAGTCTCAATTTAGTTACTTTTTTTAACAAAACAGACACTCTATGCCTCACTTTGGATTCACTGTAAGAACAATAAAAACGTTGCAACCACTTGATTACAAAAGAATGTGGAAGTTTCTCCCTTCCCCTGAATTGCTCAAGTGACAATAAAACACTGACAGAAACAAAAGCATTGTCAGGAACAACATAATCTTTTGGGTTACCCAACAAGGTAGTCCTTGTGAACTGGAGGTCCTCAAGCGGGGATGGAAGGGCACTAAAGCTCACTTTCTCTGCCAAGAAGGCTTCCAATGCAGCTGATGGGTGGCTTGCTGCTGAACTTGTCAGCGCTCGAATCTTACTGTATAGCTTACCATGAGTAATGGCTTCTCCGGACAATTTCGTAAACCAGGTTGCAATCTGTGGAAGAAAAAAGCGACAGAATAAAAATGACGCTTAAAAATCTTTAGTCCAGAAGCATAGAGAAAAAATAAGCCTTGGTGGTAGACAAGAAAGGTAAATCAATCTTGCAGGAGACTTAAGGCAGTAAACCAATCCATATAAAACTAGCCTCCACATGTTTCCATGATTAGCAACTTTCCAAAACTAGGAGTTAAAGATGAACTCTATCTTTTAATGAACATCGGTTTATTTGTAACAAACAGATGAGGGATTCCTCTGTGAACATTTGTAGGGGGTATGAGTTAATGAACCTTGATGGCAAACAACCAAACTTCCCCGCTCTTGACAAATTAGGTATCTAATCAAAGCTCTCAGGCTGAGACTGTGAAAGAATAGTAAATAACATTTGACCACCTGTGTAGTTGAACAGAGGACAAGTTAAAATCTACTTATCTCATGCACTGCGAGTATACTTTAGTTGAATCTGTAAAATCATACTTCTGAAAAAATATGTAATATCTTTTACATCGGAACCTTGACCCCAGTGACCAAGAGGAATTTTGCGTCTGTACTGCCTTTGTCAACAATACAGAAGCATAAAATTACTCTACCTTTATGGCCCATTAGACCTGGACAGAATTCTACTCTGACCTAAAAAAGTACAAACCTGTTCATAGGAAATGTTCCCATCTTGACGAAGAAGATCCATCTGTAATATTGTCCTGTTCGTGATTGGCACAGGAGGCAAGGTTGGTCGTCGACCCTTTCCAGTCATAAGAAAATGACTTCTCAAGCTTTCATAGACGTCATCTCCTGGAGAAAAAAAAGAGAAATAAAAGTAACAACTGCGGTTACCCCAATAACATTGTATGAGCCAAGAGAAGAGGGAAAAAAAAACCACAACAAAAAAACAAAAAGCTTTTCTCATTTAGGCCTATATATATTTTGAACTTTTTATTTCACAAAATTAACATATCAATAATAGACCAAATGTAATGACTAAGATTGATATCAAAATTAAAATCAAAGTTCTGTAATAACAAGATATAATATCTAATGAAACAATAGGCCTATATATAACTATAATTATTATAATTTCAAGCTGGCCTGTAGACTGTAGGCAGATAGGATAGAACTAAACCTAAATCTAGAATCCAGCACTGCCATGGTTATTATTATTATTGACAAAGAAGTAAAACATCAAAGTATGGCACAGATAATGAGATTATTAAAAGATTAGATATTAACAATTGGATAGATCAAGATTAAACCACGGTACCAAAGGACGAACACAACGAAATATTAATTTCCCGGAGGATTGCAATCTTGGATGTCATCCTTTACTTTCGATTTCGCCATCGACAAATCCATACAGTGTGAGAGACAGAAATCTTATTTAATGACCGTTGTAATAAATAAAACTAGCCTGAAACTGTGTGGTCACATCCTTAAAAAACAGGGAACTAAGAAAAACTATCTTATAATAAGAGTTAGTCATGAAATAAGCCCGTAAAATACACGAACTGGACCTATGGGCTAAACCTGGCTGCCCCGCTGTTCCAACAATCCATTTCCTCCCCACTGCTAGGACATTTAGGCTGTATCCTTTAGATTTGAAACTCACTTCCCCAAATCTTAATATCATCTTAAAATAGTGTATTTAAACACCAAAAAACATACAGTTATACTTACTCAGAAGATTACTCCATGAAATTGATGAAGCCAGCGGGTCCTGTCCCTCACCCGATGCGTTGGCCTCTCAGACACGATCAGCCGGCACGTCCATGTCGACTCTCCGGTCGGGGTGTTCCTCGGCCATAATAAAGTGGTTATTTCAAAACAATATCTCGCGTTGAGTGAATTATGCAGCATCGTGATTTCAACACACGAATAAAGTCCATTCTTTGTCCTTTCTAACAAGGTCACACGACCCTAGATCTGAATAAATTTCGGCCTGTCACGGGCCTATTAAAGTTTTCAACTTCCAATTTGACAATCGTGCTTTCAGAAAGTCTAATCTAGTGTGGTATCGTGAGAAAGCGGAACTCTCTGCCTACATCCTAGTTTTTGAAATAGGTCAAAAAGGTCATTCCTCACTGAGATGTGTTGATTTTAGTAACCCGCATTGAAATTTTTTCAACCCATTCTCGGCGCGCCGGGTCGCGGTGATCGTAATTGACGGTTCTATTTAACACAGTTTTTCTTGTTTATTTACATAGTTCTGGTACAAAACAAGGGTGCACATAAAAAGATGAATAAATGATAAACACTGGGGTGTAATTTTTATTGCATATAAATAACAAAGAATGAGCTAAAATCGTTTGAAGAAATACGCTTAAGTTCGCGATTTCCCGTGCTCGCATACCTTTCTGCCAGGCCCGGGCGGGGGTTTGTGGTACCTACTTAATAATCACAAATGTGTGTTCAACTCATTTCTTTTACTTGTCTAGCTTCCTTTAGAGTAAATATATTACTTATGTCATCTCTTTAAATCTTTGTCTTAAATCCTATTTTTTTCTGCCTTAGATCAATTCAGCAGGCCATTTGTGCCGAAACCAATTACAACTGGAAGTCTAGTTTCATAGTTTTGTCTTTTAATTCAAATTCCTCGATCCACTAAACACAGACACCCACCAAGATTCATACTCACAGGCACATACTTAGACTAACACACACACCTCGCTGGATCACTGATGGTTTTGTCTCAATTTTTAGCACGTCTATGTAATGCAATGAGATGTAATGCCAAACTCCATTCACACTGGCAAAGGCGTTTGCTTTCACCAGTAGACCCCAGTTTTGTTTTCTCAGTCCCACGGCACCCGACCTTAAGATACAACAGAATCATTCACCTATTCCTTTGAGTTTCATTACTTGATGAGTGATGCAAGGAATAATTCTCAAACGTTTCCTTGACTACCTTCGAGTCACTTTGCAAATGAAGAACAACCTTAAGTCTGCACTGAGTTAAAGTGAAAAGATATACTTTGATAAATGATCACATTTCACGACCAAAATCAGGCAGAAATTTTGAGAGGGCTCTTGTGATGGAGGCTACTTATCATTTGACCCTTTTGATAAAGCTTGCCATCCCATTCCACTTTTTCGAATTTAGTCCAGGTTTGCCTGTGTTTGGGCTGATCAGTGCGCTTTACAACACCCAAGTTGCCACTGAAGAGGATCTGCTTGTCGTGAACTTCACTGCAATCTTTAAGCCATGCCTGAAACTCCCGTTCTATTTGTGTGCGCTTTTCCTGCCATGACATATCAAGAGTTTATAAATAAATGAGGGTACAATAACTAGTCATAATCCTTAAGAATATGATGATGAAATTCTCAACCAAATCTGTGACCCCTATTCACGGAAACAATAATGCCCAAAAACATTAAAAAACTGAAAATAAAAATGCCTAAAATTATCAAATAAATATTATACAGTCAATATTTTTATGAATAGGGCCTAGTTAATCCATGTTATTGTTATAGTAATGACATGAAAAATAGAAAAACAAACAAATATCAACTTATTTCAGCTTACAATATCTCACCTTTTAATTCTTTTCCATGAGTTCATCCATTAGTAATAAGTCTCACAGATTCATAATACAACTTCATGGTACTGTGTTGATATCTACACTACTTACAAAGCAAAGTCTACTGTCCATATATATACTTTGTACAACACTAAAGCTTATTGTTCCTTCATGCCTTTTTAAACCTTATCAGCCTTGCCTTATTGTTTTTTACTCTCCTTGCTCAAATAAGTAGCATTTTCTGCCGACTCAACTTTTCTTGCCTTCATCTTTTTATCATCTTCAGTAGCAGTTCATTGAGATCATTATATAAAAATGGCACCATTGGCCTATCTGATTGATACAAAGTCAAAAATTTCTCTACTGGTTTGCACATGGCAATTGCAAATGCTAATTTACTCTCTACCAATGGGTCCTCAATGAATGTCTTCACTGCACTGTATGGTTTGGTTGCAGGGTCTGTAATTTTCTTCTCTTTAATAGCCTTCATGTAGATCCTTAGATTTTGCATTTATTCTTTCATTTCATCATGGTAGTCTCATTTTCAACCCATCTGTAGCCACAGAATTTGGATGGAACCTGTGGGGATCCCGTCACAGAGGTGAAGTCTTCCCTTCTGGCAGGCATATCTTTGAAGAGATAGTAAGCTGACATAAGGACATGAGGTAGATCCCATCCAGAGGCATTCATTCCTTTACGCAGAGCGTTGTGCAGTTGGTGAAGGCCGCATGAACCGATGTTTAACAAATTGTGGCAATAATCAGTCTTATGTTGGCTTTGGAGTTTACTGAACATAGCCCAGTTCACATTCGGGACATCCATAGAACTGTGTATGAGATGATAAAAATCAATGGATTCCCTACATGAATTGATTGCTTCAAGGAAGTCATTCGCTGTGGAATGCCCGAGCATTTTGCTGTTGAATCATCTGGATTGAACGGCACTACTGATTACAAGAAAATGACCAGACAGCCATTTAATATCCTCCGAATTCATTCCCTCAAAATGAAACAGAATATAAATTTCTCATTTGACTCAAAAATTGAGGAAGGGGAGCGGAAGTAACTCGGGACTTATCAATGGTTTAAAATGAAGTCATGAAAATACACCCAACTAAAAAAAAATTGGAGAAGGCTGTTAGAATCTTTGCCTTGACAGGTAGCATCAATAAAAATGGGGGGAGGGGGGGAAGATATCACATTGGTAACTAGAATGGATGGCAGAAAGGCAGAGTACTGATAATACATATGACACAAGTCAATAGTCATAATCTAACGTAACTGTACAATTTCACATCATATTAAAAAGACAATCTCAGCTAACACTTACATGACCATTGACCATTCGTGTGAAGTTGGTGCTTTTGTCTCTCAGTTTCATCTCCAGATCTAGGAATGTCAACTTATTGGTGCTCACCTGGAAACTGTCATTAGTCCATAACACACCTGAAATTCTTTAAGCAACAGATGGTACTCAATAAGAGAAAAACAGAGTATATTCTCATGGAACCACAGCACTGGAGAAAAGAATCCATTTTATGAACTTTCATAAAGACCTTCACTGACAGAGTAAATTGAATTCAAACTACAGCTTTCCAACATCCCTTGTCTTCTTTCATTCCTTTCTTCACTAAATGGTTTAAATAAAACAATTTGTCCTGTAGGTTCTTATGTGACACAATTTCCTCAAGCTAAGGAATAAAAGAAAAAAAACAAAAATACCTGTTGTAACACTCTGCTGGTACGTTTTTGGGTTTCTTTGGCAAGGAGCACCAGTCAAATCTAGACGTAAGACGAAGAAAAATAAATGTTAAAACTTCTAGCAAACCTTGAAGTCATCAGTCTAGAGAAATCAGGCATGCACTGAAGAAACTCATCAAAACTGACAAATGGAAATTTGCATGTAAATATTATGAAAAAAATATCAAGTGTGTAATATAATGAAGTTGTAACAAGAGGCCTTATAAATAACAACATAGATATGCTGAAACAAACATGAGAAAATACAAAGATTCAAACAAAAAAAGTTTGATATGAAGTATAACATTTCCAATGTAATAATTTGCTTATTGGAAAGAAAAGAACAAAAATTTCTCTTTCAAATTCAGCCATATCACATTTTACTTGTCAAACACTTGAGATCCTTTTGTCTCAATTGAACCATGCTGACACATTCCTCATAATCTTAAACAAGAGAAAATAATTCAACAAAAAAGAAACCTTCAATGGAGACAAATATTCCAGCGCTTACTCTTCAATTGAAGTATAAGGAATGAGTCTTCCATTCCAATATGCCTCAAAAATAGGACGCCTTCCTCTTGCAGGACGATTATTGATAGCATAACCATGATCATCTTCTGCTTCTGGTTCCACTGAAAAAGACATGGAACAAACGTTTTTTTTTTGTTTTTTTGTTGTTTTTTCCACAATGACATATAGTACATGAAATAAAAGTGACTATATTCATTCTTTCAAAAGAGATGCCCAATATTAATATTAATTATCCCAAGCCCTTTTTAGGAGGAACTTGAATTCTTATCTACTGAGATTCAAATTACATGAGAACTTCAGTTTTAAAGAAAAATACACCTACATACACCCACAAACAACCACAAAACAAATGTTCATTGCAACCCCACTTTAAATGAGTTATATTGCATGACATACTTTGCCACAGACCAAAAAAAAGATCTTCATTGCACAACTTTGAAGAAGAAAGTTGTTTAATTTTGAGATCCTTTTATTGAGGGTAAGGGTAATGGCTCATCGCCGAAAATTGTTCAGCCAGGTTCAAAGGTTCGTAATGAATACAGCCATTAGATGTAACATTAATCTTTTTCAATATTTGTGTGTAAATAAAAGCTGAGCGGGACTCAATCTTTGATTTTCTTACTTCTGAGGCCATAGACATCTTGAGGGTAAGTCTCACGGTCATATCTAAAGGGATGATAACGAATGACACCTTCCACCGCAGTTGTAGCATCAACATAGGCTTTAAATTCAAAAACATCAGCTGCTGATCTTATATACTGAGACTGCATGTCATCTTCTACAGTACGTAGATCAATTGTCTTGAGGTTTGGATTGCTGCGGACCTGCATGCTGACCTAGCAAAAAGATATCATAAAAGTTATTTAAAACTAATAATCAATAATAAGAATTGAGT
Organism: Goniobranchus coi; assembly: GCA_025762795.1. NCBI lineage: Eukaryota > Metazoa > Mollusca > Gastropoda > Nudibranchia > Chromodorididae > Goniobranchus > Goniobranchus coi. Next base: position 12,662 of record JAOXJN010199936.1, read on the forward strand.
TAAGCTGTATGAGTAATATGGATCAGAGAGATACCACCAGCCCAAGACAAGAGTTTGCGTTCTAGCAGTGCTACACAATCAATCGGCATTCTCCACTAGCACAGCTTGTACATTAACTCCAACGCAAAGGTACACCTATGACATTTTTCATCCTTTCATGCCCTGTGAAAATTAATGTAAGACATATTTAAATTCAACAAAATTCCTTCATTTTATCATTAAATGGAGAACAGCTCTCAGACAGGCTATTATTTAAAAGATATAAATCAGATCGAGAATTTAATCTTCACTATAATTGATGGATTTGACCTTATCTAACCTAGTCTCAAGTA
>JAOXJN010211041.1:0-12877 GCA_025762795.1 Goniobranchus coi
TGCTCCTAGCACCTTGGGGAGAATTTGAGACCGTTTGTGTTCTCTGTTAACTACGAATCTTCTGCGATCGTGATGGACATGGCCTATGGTTTATTTTTTCATTCTAATACTTCATTTGCACCTTGCACATTGTTTTTGCCAGTACTGAGAGGTGCTTTAGTAGTTCAAGGTTCTCATCACCGGAGATCTATAACATAGGTAGCAGCCCTATTTTTTTTTTATTCTTCTGACAGTGACCTCAATAATTACAATCCTGCCTGCAATATAGAGCTACCTCTGTCAGCATTGCCGAGCCTAAGCCATTTTCTGATGTTATGGTGAACTTTTGATTTCAGTGTTCCGACAAGAGGCCTAGCTATCTGGTCAACCACGAAGGACCAAAGCAGCCTCTGAATTAGGATTAAGTGCAATATTCTCAGTTTGAATTTTCCAGAATGGCAGGATCTATCACCTTGAGTCATTTGTCGAGCTCCTCAGTAACTTTGGTTAGCCGAGTCGTATCCTTCAGAGATGCAATGTACAATGTACTAACCTCCTGCAAAGTTTACAGGAGGATCAGAAACTATAAGAGTCTTCTGTTTCTGAGCTAGGAGGTCGTGTCTGGTGACTTAGCTTTTTGGCAAGTTTAAAGTCTATTCGGCCTAAGTACATGTACATCCAACGCCAGCATTGTTCATCATCAGTGCTTTCAATGGTTTCAATCGCAGTCCTTCACCAAGTCTTACATTTTCTGCATATGCTTTGGTGGCGTCAAGTAATACTTGCCTGGCAATTATGAAGAGAACAGGAGAAACGCTGCGGCCCTTTGCATTTCCGATCTTCAAGGTGATCCACTCTTCTTTATACTGTGCTGTGGAAAATCCCGCCCAAAAGCCGCTAAAGAATATGAATGGCATGTTGCAAATTTCTGTTGCAACATGATACACCACGACAACAAACCGGTTGAGTTTGTAGGGTCAGAGCCGTGAATTTGCAAGGTCCAGCCGCATCAGGTTGAGGTCATATTAATTTTGTTGATTTATGATCGTTGTATTGATTCCCAGACTTTATGTGCATGTTTTATACAACAAGAAGATCCAGAAATACCACGTTGATGAACAGATGTATGGTTATTAATGATCAGACAATGATATGATCTGTCGTTTCGCTTGTCAAAAGTGTCCTTCTCACTTTTAAATCTCCTCATCCTCTTTCGTCCAATGACTGTTGCTTTTTCGGATACTTTCTTTATTTTCATAGTTTGCACAAAACTAATTGTAAATTATATTATTGAATAACCCCCATGATATCGTTGTCTTGAATTTTTTAAATCTTTATTCAATTCTCCGTATAGTTTATAATCAAGAACTTACTGATCCTTTCAGTATTTCGGAGGGAACAATATATTAGACCTCTTCCTTCAACAGCTCAAATTTTTTAATGAGCTCCGCGTCTGAAGCAAAACAGCACAAAACATTTTTTGACTGAGCAAAAAAATTGAATATCAAAATTTACTCCTCCGAGGAGCACTTGAACTTATTTTTACCATCAAATAAAACCAAAAAGCAACAACAACAACAACAACAACAACAACAATAAGAACAACAGCGAAAGCAAATAAACAAGACCTTCAAAGTACAACACATTCTGCGATACTTGACCTTCTTATTCAAGGTTATCATTTACTGTGTATTTACCTTCCATAACGCGTTATGGCCCAAATGAAGTGCATTATTTCTCTCATAATTCACGGACTAAAGTACATCTAAGTTTAAAGGTTGCCCCATCTATTGATGATTAAAGCCGAACAATGGACCTCAAGGACATAATAATTTTATTGAGATGATCGGGTCGTTGCTAGGCGTAACGCCCAGCACAAATTTAGTGGATGGTCTCAGGGTTCTAGAGGAGAAAGAGGAGAATGGCACGGTCGCCACAGGAAGGAGTTACTGAACAGAAGATACAAGCAGACAGGAGGGTGCTCAATGTGGTTGTCTCATACGGAAAGCACAGATTATCCACCTTTTTTTGTCTTCGTCACTTTTTAAGAGGCCGGGAACTATGCGGAGGTTACTAGAACGTAAAGAAAGATAAACATTACGTGCTCTATAAGACAGGGGTGAAAGGTGGAGGTTTGGCTGTAAGTGGAAACCAATTTTAGAATTAATTGCACGTCTTTTAAGATCAAAAGCAAATCAGACAATCATGTACACACTACGCAAAGAATGATGTTTGCAATTAATAACCAAGTCCATGTCCTTTGTCCCCAGAGAGTTCTCCTTGACTGAAAATTGACTCACATCCAGTTCCACATGTCTTCACGATGCCTCGGTCTCAAGATTTTGTCCTTTTTATGGCGATGGTGCTGGCATCTGTCGTATGCCAAAATTATCATGGCTGTTCAAACACTGATTCTGACATCGTGTGCATCCTATCACACGTTACAAATCAGTGTGAAGCAAGTCGATTTGTGGTGGTACTTGACGTAAACGATGCCAGCAGTCCAGTATTCAGTTTTCTATCAAATTCGCCTTTTATATATACTGTCTATAATGTCCTCAACGCCAACCATCAAGAAATTTACGACATTATTGATCACAATTCAGGCAGTCAGGTAAACAGCCCGTCAACTTTTCTTTTGATGACTTCACGATTCCGTGATGTACTTGATGCTGCAGAAACACATTTCCACAGTGTGAATCGAAAACGTGGGTCCATAGCTGTTCATAGTTTCAAGTGGCTCGTTTTTGTAAATACGGAAGATGAGCTAGACAAGGTAGTCGAACAGCAACGAAATTCAACATATGACCATCTTGCGGCTGTTTATGTGAGTGCGAATGACACAATCATCAAAATGTACACTTTCATGTGGCGTGAAAACCGCATAAGAACTCCAGATTTGATAAAACTAAATACCCTTCCCAACAAAATAACAAACTGCTTACTATTTCCAAATACGAAATTCGGCCTCAACGGCAGAAATTTACTGCTGTTAACAAAAGTACACTGGGGATTTTTCGTTGCTACTAGAAACAGCACACATACGGGAAAGCCTGAATACCACGGGTATTTATTTGATGTAATAAATGCACTAACTGATCCAATGAACTTCACATATATTGCACTCCCGCTTCCCCAAGAGCAGCAAATTTCCTGGGACGACTACGCCAACTTAACCGTCCGAGGTGAAATCGACTTGGGACTTACAACCTGGTCGTATTCTTGGGGTTCTGTGTACAACATAAGTTTCACTTATCCTGTTCTAATGGATACATACACTGGTATATATCGACGTGATCTTCCGTCCAATGAGTTTGATTCATTTTTCATTATATGCCCCTTCAACCCATACACTTATGTTTTACTCATTATGAGCTGCGCTTACACGTCTTTGCTTTACGTTTTCATCGTTGGTTTCATCTATCCTCATGAAAAGAACGAAAAGTTTCGGCCATTAGGGTTTTTTTCAATCGACAGGAGGAAAAGGACAGGGATCCAAACTTCACGGGGAGCGCTCTCTAAGGCTTTGGTAAATAGGATGAATGGAACGGCCTGGACGTTCGTGGCCTCCGTCATGAATCAAGCGTATTTACCTCGACCAAAACAAATGTCAGCAAGAGTCCTCTTGTTTCTATGGAGTCTCGCCATTGTCATGTTTTACGCAATTTACACCGGCAGTCTGACGGCCGAGATGGTGGCCAGGCCTAAAAAGGCACCCTTTAAATCATTCCAGGAGATGGTGAACAGGGGCGATTACCGTTGGGGGACGATAGAAAATTCAATTATCCACGTGCTCATGAATACTACGAAAGATGGAATCATTGCGACGCTTCATCAAGGCGCTTCAAATGTTCCCGATGCAGCCTTGGGCGACATTTATGACACCCTTACCTTTATGATGGATGATCTCGACCATGATTACGTTTTCATTCACTTCCATTCTCTTTTAAACCAAATAAGAGCAGTCTCTAAGTTCCCGGGTCATTTTAACCTCATCCCCGAACCCCTTTCTTCGGCCAATCAGGGATTCATAGGACCATTAAATTCGGAATTATGTGAACTGTTTTCCACGTTCATTCACAAATTACACTCTTCGGGTGTTATGCAGACACTTTATGACACGTATACCGCAGGGAATGGCACAACGGCTGAGGAAATAGATGAAAGCCAGAACAAACGCACGAATATTATGTTAGAAGACATGAGGTGGCCATTTTCCATAGTGAGTGGTGTGTTGGTCTTATCGGCGTCTGTATTAGCAGTTGAGAAATTATTCGCTCTGATGTGCAATGACACTGAAGATGAGAAGAAGAAAGAAAAGATTGCCATTCCTTAGGACAGCTCTAGACAAGATGTGTCTGGCTAAGCCTCGTTCACATATACAAATACTCTGGTCATATCAAATACTTCTTTTCTCTGAGATACTGCCCAAAGGTGGAATTCATTGTGATATGTAGATGAAGTGCAATCCTGTTTGAAAAGATATACATTTTCATTTTGACTTGAAAGAAATGACGTCCAGATCTATAGCCATAAGAAAATGTTGGTGCTGCGTATGAAGTATTGTCGTTTATTCATCGAATATTGTTTAAATGCCTCTTCTTTGAGAACGGATTAAATAAGCTCCCTTATTTTGTGCCAAAAAAAGGGAGAGGAAAAGAATTAAACGACCTAAGACCAGCCGCTCTTACCTCTGTAGTGATGAAGTGCCTAGAGAAGCTGGTACTTTACAATTTAAAACAACAATTTGACTGTTTACAGGATCCTTTACAATTTGCTTACTGTTCGAGAAGAAGTGTGGAGGATGCCTTCCTAGTTTTTCTGAATAATATCTATCAACACCTTGATACTCTGAAAAGCTATTGTGGAGTACTCTTCATCGATTTTTCATCCGCATTTAACACCATACAGCCCCACATTCTAGCAAAGAAGCTTATTGAACTTGGAATAAATAGTAAAATCACAGCCTGGATAATCCAATTTCTAACCAATAGATCACAGTACGTCAAAGTAAACAATGCTAAGTCCGATTTCATCATTACTAATACGGGGGCGCCATAGGGCTGTGTTATGTCACCAGACTTATTTACTTTATACACAAATGACTGTGTATTCAACGATGTGAGTCTTAAGCTCGTAAAGTTCGCTGATGATTCCAGGATTCAAGGGTTTATAAAAAATGATGAAACGCAATACAGAGAAGTAGTACGCCAATTTACAACATGGTGTGAAGAACATCATCTGCTCTTAAATGTGAAGAAAACAAAAGAATTAATTATTGACTTTAGAAGGAAGAAAGACACACCTGAACCATTAATTATCCATGGCGAAGAGGTAGAAATTGTAAAATCATACAAATACTTAGGAGTAACTATAGATGATAAACTTGATTGGCACCTCCATTCTTCTCAGATTTACAAGAAAATGTTTCAGCGAATATACATGTTATGGAAATTGAAATCGTTTCATGTTGATAATAATATAATTATGTCACTGTTTGCCACTTTCCTTCCCCATGTTGGTCCAACAAACCGTTGGATGTCATCTCTCCAACGTCGTTTTGGTTTTCCCTTGGAATTTCTGCCTGTGCGCATATACATAATATTTAGAAGTTGAATAATTTCTGCATTATGTCAATTTCTTTCCATTAATTGGTATTATTATTACAATCAATTCCTTAACTTAAAATTTACAATAGCACTTGCGGTGCATGAAAGAATTTCCTTGTGTATATAAGTCTTATCACAAGATAAAACATTGCCTTGAAATATCCCCAAAATATGTCTTTTCCTTCTCAAATACCATATCTAGTGGCTTTTCATTTTTTCTGATTTTTCCTCAGAGAATCAAGACCCTCCTGAGAAGAACCTGTGGCTGTTTAACATCAAAGCTGATCCAAATGAACACAATGAGGTATCGGCAAAATATCCTACGGTAGTGAAGGAACTACTTGATTTACTCTGGTATTTCAATGGGACAGCCATAGCCCCAAGGTTTCCACCAAATGACCCAAACAGCAATCCAGCATTGCATGGTGACGTCTGGGGGCCTTGGGAATAATGATGCAATTGTTTTTGACAAGTGGGCTAAATAGTACACCATCCTGCCTTATCATTTTAACTGAAAAAGAGGGGACTTTAATGTTTTATGTTGACTTGCACTGAAAAAAATTTTTTGACTCAAGTATGCTTTATACGATGCATGACTATATTGTTATATTTTCAATATTTGTAAAAAGTTATTGCGTCAGAATTCCATATGGTAACACTTCCATCTGGGACTGTATACTTCAATGTTTGGTTATTTTTCTTCTTTGGTTCCGTGGACAAAACATATCTTGTAACCAACTTTTGCTGTACTTGAATATCGCCTAGTTTTCAGAATGAGAGGAAAATATTTGTCTTTTCATTTTCTGAAAGACTGGAATAGGCTAAACCCCTTACTTTACACATCTTGCTCTTACATTTCTCTTTATGGAGCATTTGAGAACTCTAGCACCAGAATTTGGCTCATGTAACTCAAATCATTGTTTCTCAAACTTCAAATCATCTTCATTTATTTTTCCGTATTATAAGCAGTGTGTTGCCTTCCAGACAGGGAGTTCCCCTTGACTTCAAAGTCTCCTTGGCATATGGTGTTTGATACAGAAGATATTAGTGAAGGTGGTGGAGAAAATTTTTCCGTCTGTCTTGGCAAATGTGACGATTTACTAGCATGGTTTATTATTTAGCAGGTAAAAATTCAAATCTCCCTAGATTTTATTCAGACCTCCCTTGCTTTTATCTCAAAATTCCAAGTACCTGAGAGTCAGAGCTTTGAAGGCCTGCATCTGTCTCCTCAATAGGGTGTTGGGGGATTGCTGTGAGAGGGAAGGAGGCATATTCGGCAGCCTTCCCCATTTTGTTTATAGTGTCTGACTATCAAGATGCTCACGTGATCACTGGGATCACTGGCTATAGAGGTCTGACTACTTTTGTATGGCATTAACAGCAGAAATACTCATGAGCTGTTTTTGCATTGAGGCTCATGGTGGTATTAAGGTGTTCTATTTTAGAGATGGTATTTTTTGTGATCACTGGCTATAGAGGTCTGACCACTTTTGTATGACATTAAGAGCAGAAAAACTCATGGGTGATTTTTGCATTGAAGGTTATAATGGTATTAAGGTGTTTTATTTTAGAGATGGTATTTTTTGTCATTCATACCTCACTTTAGTTACATTTTATTATTATGGTATTTGCTATACGTAATGTGTACTTGAAATTTTACCTTTTCTCTTTGGCAGCTTCTTTTCTTGCTAAGAAATTCCTATTTTCTTCTGTTCTGCCTTTTAACCAGCCTTTCCACCTTACTCTTTTCCCTAGGTGCAAAGATGAATCTTTAAACCAATAGAGTTTTTAACACCAGTTAAAAGAGATCAATTGAATGGGATAGAAGTTTGCAGTGGAAAAAATTCCTACTCCTTTCTGTCCTGTGACATGCACATTAATACTTCCCTTGGTGGCTACTGGGCACCATTTACACATTAAAACCAACTACCGCTCTCTTGTCATGACCACCATTGAGCTTCACGTCATTGAATTTATAAATGAAACCAATAGGTCCAGATTGGTTATTGATTCCATGATATTAGTTTCAAATTAAGACCAATTATGCCTTTCTTACCAAAGTCTTGAAGAAGACGATCAGTCTACATTTAATAAGGCACTTTGAAAATGTTTCACATCACTTGATTCTATAGCATTATTTGGGAACCTGTTCCATGAATGAATAGAATTTGGAAAAATGAATGCATGTGTGCATTGACTCCCCTTGTGGGATGCAAAGTTTTGTGTTGATATCTTTTACAAGCTATTGGTCTCAGACTAGATCTATATAATTGGCCTCAGAAACTTATTGTAGCAGTTGACTGTTATGTTACATGTCTTTTCTTGGGACATCTTTTGTGTTCTCATAAAATGAATCCCAGTGATTTGTTAGCTTTTTTTAAAGATATGGCTGTGATGTGTTTGGTCCACTGTTTGTTGTTGTTGTTGTTGTTGGTTTCTTTGACAACACTAATAATCTAAATCTAAACTCTAGAGATTGACAGCATTAACACACTTTGGAAAAGATCTGATCTGGTTGTGATCAAGCCATCCTCTTTCTATATGAAGAAAGGTGCGTCATAGTCCGCTTCATGCTATAGAAAACTGGATAAGCTCCGGCCCAATGAGCTGATTTTCTCAAAAGGGACTATTTTTAACATTGTAGTAAAAAGTTTGGTAAAATAATGAAACCCAGGCACAGGGCAATGCTCAGAGAGACCTGCCCTGGAAGACATGCATTAGACAGTTGATATCTCCGTGCATTTCATTTTACAAACAGGTTAAAAAATCAATACCCTTTGATTGTCGTTTTTGTTTGTTGGTGAAGTAACCAAAACGTCCATAATCACTACTATGCTGCTGTTGTAAACGGCTGCTGCTACAACTGCTACAACAGTAACAACTACTGCTGTATTACTACTACCATTACTACTACTTCTACTACTATTATTACCACTACTGCTACTGCTACTACTACTTCTGCTACCACTTCTTTTACTACTACTACCACTCCTACTACTACTACAATGACTGATGCTACTACATTCATAAGTTCAGGGTTCAAGATATATTTTTATTTTATTTTAGGATGCACCTTTTATAATAACATAATATCCTATTTAAATAGATCTGTTAAGAAAGATTCTTTTGCCAGAAAGCTACATGCTTGCTTTATTGTGCTTTCACGGCCAGTTTTGTTGCAATTATTTCTTTTTGTTGTTTTTTAGAACAATATTCGGATTTTGAATTATGCATGTTCTTGGTCTTCTGTGGCAGCCGTAGATATTCAAACAGCTGAACATTTATTTATTTATTTTCAAAAGTGCCAAAATTAATTAATTCTATTTTGTTTGAATTTGCTTTTTCTTTTTGTCTTTATTTTTATAACATAATTTTGCCAATTCAAGAGTTAAGAGTTTACTGTTCCATTTCCGGAAATTCATTTTGGATACAGGCTTCATATATGATATATTGGGTGAACGTAAAAAAAAAATTGTTGGTTCCACTTGAGTGTGGCATCTATTTTGTTTTGTTGTTGTTTTTTATGTTATTGTTAATTCTTTGCTTTCAATTTTTGTTGCTTGTTTATAAGATCTTGTTGGGTGGTCTTCATTTTTTGGTTTTTGTAAGCTTTTTTCCATTTACTTTTTTTTTCATTATTATATTGTATGGTTAAATGGGGAAAGAAGGTGGAGGTCTTGTGTATGGTTTTAGCTTCTTTTCTGTGACACTTTGCATTCTAATTTATTTTGTTCTGTAGTGTGGGAAAAAATGAGAGGAGTGAGGCATGGAAAGGTAAGAGCAGAATTTATACATGGCTTAAAGTTTATGCCATGTTTACATTTTTCTGTTCAGAGAATTTGTGAAATTTTATGACAGAATGCAAGGTCACTTAGCAACTGAGGTCATGGGTTCAAATACTGCCAAGGATGTTGCAACCTTGAGTCCTTGGAAATGCTTTGTGTTCATATTTTCCCAACACACTCAGATGTAAAATGAGTACCTGTTGCTTTCCAAAACAAAACAACCAAATTTACTTTCACTGCCTCTCTAGTCCTTCTTTTCAGATGTTATTGTTTGTTGCGGAACTCACGCTTTGAGTACTTTGAGTGGATGTTGCAATATGAAAAATCTATCTTTTTTTTTCTCCCCTTATGGGAATTTTAGAATCAGGTACTTTTGCAGTTTTATACTCACAAAAGGTATAATCTCACTTCCTTTCTTTTAATGGTACATCTTTGAAAAGTTTCAAACTTCTTCATGTAGTGATCAAGTTTTTTTTTTTGTTTTTTTCTTTTGTTTTCAATTTTAAACTTTCTTGTAATGCTTTTAATTTGAGAAGATTGTCTTTTAAATATTTAATACATTTTAAAACATAATCTTGATCTGTTTGAAAAGAGGATTATGTAGTTTCTCTCTTGTATCGGTAAATACTGGTAAATATGTTTATATGATATATTTTTTTCAGGTGCTTTGCAATATTTTTGTCACAAAATTTACTTATGATTCATTTTTTCAGGTGCTTTGCAATATTTTTATCACAAAATTTACTTTTATTATTTTAAAGCCTACTTATTGCTTCATAATCAGTAAATCAATCACAGTCAAAATGTATTTTGTGTAATAACAAGTTTGGTCCATGATTGGCTGAGATGAAGTTTCTAATAATTTATGGGAACAATAATTATTTGTGTCAGTGTGTCCTTCTGCGTAGCTGCCTCTTGTGGCCCAGTAGTAATGTATGTCACAACAGTAAGGAATAATTATTATTATATTTAAATGGAAAGTGTTACCAATCTTTTTCCATTTTCGTTGTTTTGTTTGCACAATAAAGGCCAAAATTTCCCCTTTTTCTCTGTTATTGATGCTTTGTAAACCTGCTTTAAAACCGAAGTTTGTCTGTTATGAATATTATTTTACACTAATTTGTGTAAGTGCTCATTTTTGTGTAAAGTACACTGCAAAACTCCTCTCACTCTTTGTTGCGCCTGCGGCGTTATTGTAACTGTAGCAGGGGTTTAGACTATACTGGCAATTCTGTGCAATGCTGTGTAAATTATGCGTTATTGATTTGTTGGTTATAAAAGAAGGCTTTTGCGAATTGATGTGCAAAGGTCTATCATACAGCTAATTCAAAAAGAATCATCTGATTTGAAATGGACATAACTCTGGTTGTAACACAGATAGAAAAATCAATCGAATATCAAAGTAAGTACATTTATACAAGCGACATCAAATAGATTTACTTAATTTGAAGACATTTTTCCAACATTTGCATGATGCATAAAACTTGCACATTGTACAGATGTCCAAAATGATGTCCACACATGACCTGCACAATGTCTAATCTGTAGACCAGTTCTTGCCAAACTCACTCAAGTGTAGCGACAGTGAATAAACAGTAGCCCAGATGCGATTCCTCAGCTGGTCCACATCAGTTGGAAACAGCGGCATGTACACACAATTTTTATTTAGGCTCTGCATCTCAGAAGAAGAAATCCCATGGTTTGAGATCTGGTGATCTCGGAGGTCAGTCATAAAAGACAAGATCCGTTGTCCACTCTACCCAATCCATTTGATCATTGATACCGTAGCACCATGTAAAGATCCTGAAGCCACTTAAGGGGTGCTTCATCTGCTGGAATATGTAGCTGTTCAAATCTTCCTCTTGCTGAGGAAAAAGCCCTGCCTCTAGCATAAGCCGGACGTTGCACTTTGTTCTCTGTGAAAATGAAGGGTCTATGGTCTGTGGACTTTCTTCTTGGATATATGGCAAAAAAGACATTAACTTTCGATGAATCATGGTCGTGCTTACTTTTTCATAAGGTTTCTCTGTTCTTCATACTTGATGTTGAGGGCGTGTTATGTTTTGGTGGTGGGTTGTAGGTGGTGTTCGTGAGATGATGTTATAACGCATCCACACCGAACATAACATTACTAGATAAAGAGATAAGACTTAACTATACGTTTATACACTTAATTATAGATAAAGAGATAAGACTTAACTATATGTTTATACACTTAATTATAGATAAAGAGATAAGACTTAACTATACGTTTATACATTTAATTATAGCAACAACCAGCTTATCTCAAATAAACAAATGATTATATCTCAAGACTAAGTATTATTAAATTCACACACCCACAAGGGAAACATTCATTCTTAAACATTAAATACAAACTTGCTTCCAAGGAAACTCAAACACTCATCCTCGAATTCACAAACTGATGCACATCTTCTGACACAAGGGGAATCCAGTCACACATGGCCAGTCAAGACTATTGTCAACATGACATGAGCACAGAGTAGCGAGAAATCGAAAAGCCTGGGCAGAAAGATGCTGTAAAGAGTCCGGGACGAGACCATACGAGAATCTCGTTAATTTAAAGAACAATCTGATTGGACACGAAGAAAGAAGGTTGTCCAGGGAAATGACCCAAGGAAAGGTCAAGGCTCAGCGACCCATAACATTCCTCACGCGCAATGAAAAGAGAGTTCCAACGGAGCTAAAAAGAGAGACAAGACCAGAGGGAAATGCGACAAAATCTGAAAAGGACTGGATAAAGGGAAGATCTGAAAGAGGTAACGACTTGATAGGAAAGAATGATCTTGGAAAAGAATTATCCTCGCACACTCCAAAAAATTATAACTAATGCAACGTTACATTATAAGTAATATCGAAATTTTAGGTTATAACAATAACAATATATTGCAATACAAAATCGAAAATACATCAACAAAGTGACATTTCCACCAGGATGCATCCTCTGAATCTAAAGAGTAATAATGAAAATTGCCAGACAAAAACATACAAATGTACAAGGACCATCCAGAATATATTACAATTTCCATATAATTCTTTGAAAAAGAAAAAAAAACTTCTTTTTCAAAATTTATGTCAAAGAACATACATATATTTTAACATGTCATAAAAATCGTATAATGTATGTAGATAAGTGATATATAAATCAACTAAGTTCAAGTTCAAGTTCAAGTAAAACGTTTATTGTCCATTAATGGCACATTGTTGTACATAATACAGCATCAAGAGAACAGCAAAACACAATGATAATCATAATTAAACAGTCAAGTAATAACATCGTTCACATGATCATGCGTACACACGTTCGCACACACACACACCTACACATATACACACACACGCACCACTGCAGTAAAAAAGCAAAGTTCGCGGATATTTGAAACGCAAAGCATTCAATAAACATGCCTGTGGCAGAATTGTTAAATGGAGACCAATAATGGTCTTACTAATTATTTGAAGGCATGGGGCAAAGTATTGGAAATG
>JAOXJN010222147.1:0-26160 GCA_025762795.1 Goniobranchus coi
ACAGATGTCAGATCCGAGGTTGCACAAATGTAGCTTATTTTGCAGCAAAGGAGAGTATTTATCAAAGGTTGAAAACTAATAGTGTTTCTTAAGGAAAACGAGATACTTTACTTTATAGCAAAAGTAGAGTATGATCTTGACAGATGTCAGATCCGAGGTTGCACAAATGTAGCTTATTTTGCAGCAAAGGAGAGTATTTATCAAAGGTTGAAAACTGATAGTGTAGGAAAACGAGATACTGTACTTTGTAGCAAAGGTAGAGTATGATCTTGACAGATGTCAGATCCGAGGTTGCACAAATGTAGTTGAAGACTCAACCACAGACACACTTTTCAATGTGTTTCGTCCATTTCAGGATTCATCAGTGTGGTTAGAATATGCTTTAGAGCACACATGGAAGTGTTGATGCATGACTTCATGGACCATGCATGATTATTCCTCAAGGAACAATCCTAATACGAGTATATTTCCATTAGATCACTTAACAGCAACCTAATGGCAGTGTTAGATCACTGAACAGCATCTAACGTGACAGTGTTATCCAATATGGCTTAAAAAAAAAAGAGTGTCCACTTTGGATAAAAAAAGAAAAAGACTTAGGTCAACAACCTAACGACAGTGGTATCCGATATGGACTTTACCAAAGAGGAAGACTTGGGTATCACAACAGAAACCCAGCATATGAGCAACAGCAGCAAATTTGGGTCAACAACCTAACGACAGTGTTATCCGATATGGACTTATTTGACAGTGTTATCCACTTTGGGCACAACAGAAACCCAGCATATGAGCAGCAGGAGCAACAACAACATCCATTCACGGAAAGTGATGTGCACCGTTCATATGACTATGTTTGAACGTATATTTAGTTCAAAAGGTCATTCACACTGAATTTTTTTAAATGTTGACACATTAAAAAAGATTTATACATGGGGGGAAAAAAAGGTCCCATGTTTACAATTTATCTAGGCTCTTATTGTACATATTATTATACATGCAAAACTTTTACTTTGTCTAGTCTCTTCTTATACATATTATTACACATGCAAAACTTTTAATTTGTCTAGTCTCTTCTTGTACATATTATCAGTCTAGTCTCTTCTTGTACATATTATCATACATGCAAAACTTTTAATTTGTCTAGTCTCTTCTTGTACATCTAGTTTCTTCTTGTACATATTCCTATAAGAGTGTAAAACGATGAAAGACAGGATTTATACATGAAAAAAAAGGTCCCATAACAGTGTAAAACGATGAAAGACAGGCCTCTGTACAACGCGACGGCCATGTAAGACTGGGTGTAGAGGCCCCATAACGATATAAGTATATGAGATGATGAATCATGATAGTAGTTCATATAAAAAATATATCACACAGTATGAATCCAATATAGATGAATTTTGAAGATTATATCACACAATATTGTAGAGGAAATAAAAATGGATTTTGGGATATAAATATACGATAGTCTAGTAACTCTTGTGTTATAGGTTTCCTGCATTCGCGAATTTGAAAGCGATCGATGCGAGTACCTCCAACTGGTAGTTTGGGACAAGAGTGTGGCTCAAACTGTTCCCGTACAATTTGATCACAGTATATACAAAAGGTTAGAATGTAATATGTTTCAACTATGGTAAAGTCTGTCGGACGCATTAAATACTTTGTGACGTACTGGAGCTGCTCGGATGATGTGGGTAATTGCCCCAAACCACCAAATCTATCAGGGCATCCATGAGGAATTCTCGGTTTTTTAATTAGAGCGAAGCAATAGTAGCATTTGTAAATGAGAAGAGACATGATCGTAGTTAGAAAGACTGATGGTGAGAAGCCACAAATGTGATAAGAAGAATATGCTACCTCGTTTTATGGGCATAGAAGGGGTAGGTAACATCATGGTCGATGTTATGATGATGTCAAAGAGTTCACAAAGTCAATGCAAAATACAACACCTCCCCCTGTTTTCCCTATTTTTACAAAAGCTGTTAACACTTCTATAATGTCTTGGAGAATTACACAATTTTGATCTGGGTTTGGGGAAACATAAGTTAAACTCGTCTATGTCAAAAAACTGAGAAGCAGCATCGAACAACATTAGAGGTTTATGAATCTTATTCCATACCAAAAAATGAATTTCATCCGTCGGGAATCCAATTGCATCGAAAATATTTTCTTTGGGTACTGATGAGGATAAAGTTATATAGCCGTCCTTTACAAAAAACTCACAATCTACATTGAAATAACGTAGGGCTTTTCTAATTTGTCCTATAGCATTTGGATTGTTAGTGTCATAAAAATACACCACGCAAGACCCAACGGGCCCAACGCCTTTTGTTAGGTGATATATGTCAATGGCCCAGTCGTTGTAGATATCTATGGATTTCGACTTAGTGGCTGCACAATCCTCTACGCCAACGATCAGGTTTGGTGGAACCAGATTTTCATCGAGTATCTCTTCGTAAGTTCTATCTCTTAGGTAATGATTCCAATCCTCCCTAAACCACATGATTTGTGGTTCTATAGATGTTGACTGAACCAATGACATATGTTGATATGGGTGGTTTTATAGATGTTGACTGAATCGATGACATATGTTAACTGAACCACCTGTGGTTGGCTCCGACGTATATATGTTCTCAAACTGAATTTTACGGAGTTTTAGCCTAATTCCGATGGTGTTTATACTGGGTTGTTGTTAGTAGAGATAAGTTGAAAAGTTCTACATCATCATTCAAATGAGAAATCGTTATCATTAGTAGACGAGAAACCATCATCATCAGTGACTGAGAGTTCAATATCATCCTCAATATCACCAGACGAGAAACCATCATCATCAGTGACTGAGAGTTCATCATCAATATCACCGTCATTTGCATCAGATGAAGAAGTATCCGATGTTGAAAGATTATCATCATCATCGATGTTATCATCAGTTTCTTCGGTTAGTGTGTTGGGATCATCACCATCAGTAGCAGTAGATAACGAGATAGTTGATGTCGACAGATTATCATCCGTGTTATCATCAGACTCTTCAGTTTGAGTATTGGGATCACTGGAGACTTTGTTGATTGTAGTTTGTGCAGCTTTGGCCCACAAGATTAGATCAGTTATAGTGTTTGAATCATCACTGGAGACTTTGTTGACTATAGTTTGTCTTGCTTTGGCTCGTAAGATTAAATCGGTTAAGGTTTCAGAATCGTCAGTTATGGTGTCATCACTGGAAACTTTGTTGACTATAGTTTGACTTTCTTTGGCTCGTAGGAGTAAATCAGTTAAAGGTTTGGAGTTACACCGCTTTTGGTTTTTTTTCATGACTTTTCTGTACTTGCGACATGGGTGTAAAAGTCGCCCTGATTTAGGAGCGGAGGATGAGGTGCTGATAGGAGTGGTGTACACACGAACCATGTTGACGGTTGGTTATTCTGATACGTTCTGATGCCCACCCCCAATAGCACTGCTTATATACCATTCATATTACGTCATCGCCACTTCACTCTTATCAGAGCATTTCG
This sequence comes from Goniobranchus coi, assembly GCA_025762795.1. Taxonomy (NCBI): domain Eukaryota; kingdom Metazoa; phylum Mollusca; class Gastropoda; order Nudibranchia; family Chromodorididae; genus Goniobranchus; species Goniobranchus coi. Next base: position 3,510 of record JAOXJN010222147.1, read on the forward strand.
TAATCACTTCGCCCTTATCATATCATAAACTTATCAGGATTTTTTTAAAACTTACAATATCTTAATATTGAGTTTACGGAATTATTCATAAAATGAGCTATCAAGCCAACTCCGTAAACTCAAAATTAAGTTAATGAAAATTTTAAAAAAACTTTATTTCCCTTGGCACTTCAATGCCAAGGGTGACATGACAACATCAGCATAACTTTATCTACACAATAGCAGTTTTTAATTCTTATGGAATCTATAAAAGCAACATAGTAGTTATATCAAACAGCATTAAATCATAACTTTACCTACACACAGATCTTATGGAAATTATATAAAAACAACATAGTAGTTATATCAAACAGCATTAACAGCATAACTTTATCTACACAATGGCAGTTTTTCTATAAAAGCAATAGTACATAGTAGTTATATCAAACAGAATTACCTATACAGGGAAATGAAATTGTACTGTCAGTCCAGTCTAGTCTACCTATAGTTTAGTCTCACAAAAAAGTCCCATGTCTTAGGGCCTTACCACCCTATGCCAGGATAGTGTGGTAGGCCCTACTAACAATTCAATAATGTTTCTACAGCTGTATTGTCTTCGTCTCTGTCTATTGTGTCTTTGTCAGTTTCGTTGTCTTCATCTTCTGATTCTTCTTCTGATGATAAATCTTCAAGAATTAAGTCCTTTGAGGCCTCGGCAGTATGCTGCTTCTTTTTCGAGGATTTGGACGCCGACGACTTCTTCAGTTGACTCGGATGAGGATAAAATTTACCATTATAATAACCGACGATTTCCGATGCGTCTCCTGAGATGTCGTCGGCGTTCAATCCACTCAAGACTTTGTTATTTTTCAGATCTTTAAACAATTTTCCGATGAGAATGACAGATTCATTTGCCACACACACTTCATTTCTCTCCAAGACGGCTTTCAGGGACTCTTTCTTAGATGCCGCCTTGAAGATTTGAAGTATACTTCTCACATATGGGTGTGACTCGTCCTGGTTTTCCTCGTGAGGTTGTGGTTCCAAAAGACTTTTATCATCAAAGTCATAATTGTAGACCTTTGAGACAATTTCGCTATTGTCCACCAGCGAGTGTTGGATTAACCGCTTGTTGTTGACTGGCCAACATGCGGCTATTTTCTCGCTGATGTATTGACAGTATTGTCTCATTGTATGGTCTGGGTTCACTCCCCACGAAACAATCTGCTTCAGAACGGTTTTAAGGGTGAGGGCAGAGTCTTCCTGAGCTTTACTTAGCGCATCTATGCCATATTTTATGCACACTGCGCCCGCATTTGTTCTCTTGTTATCTTTCTTGAGATACTCTTGGTGACGGTCATCCAAAGGTACTGAAGATAAATCAAGCTGAAATGCGGCCGCAGGTACACTTATCTTGATGCCTTTATACAGGCTGTCTGTATGATACTTGGCAAATTTGTCTGTTTCGATATTATCGAAACAGCCAACGCATAAAGCAACGGGTGTGCCGTCTTTTCTATCATTATCTTTGATGTACCGGAGTTTTTTGGTAGCTACGGTACTTCTACAGTTGTCGCACAGACGTATCCCTCTAACTATGGTCCCCTGATTCAAGAACGTTTCCACGGCTCCAAGCGTTTTTACTATGTTTTTTTCTGATGATGTGACAAATGTTACAAAGGGTTTGGTAAAGTCTGAGATTTTGATGATTTGGTCTGTGTTTGGTGTTATGAGGCCTGTATTTTTTAGTTTGTTTGTGAAATTTTTGGTGATTGCTTGAAGCCGCGGAATCATTCTTACAGAACAAGAATAAACTCCAGCTGTCGACTGATCCTTGGAGTTTAGGGGAGTCTGTGCATCATAGCCATATGATATGTGTTTGATAGATTTTTTACACCCGCTGCACGACACTTGCCATTTATTTGTAAAACATACTGAACATACAGACATATAGCTACACTCTTTACAGAAGACGTCTGCCACTCTAGATTTACAAATAGAACATATGCAGTCTAAACCCTCTAGCTCAAGTATGTATCTAGTTGATGACATAATTGAGTAGAGTTTTCCGAAAATAACGACAAGACTGCCATCGTCATCCTCATCTCGCGATTTTAAAGCACGAAAAAAAGTTGACAGCATACTGCCGTGTTTAGTAAATATTTCCAAAAAAGTCATTACATATGAAATCTTTGTGTATCGCCTTGTCTTGAATCTAAAACTACCATCAAAAAGTTTAGTCATCTCATTTTTATATTTTTTCATTAATTCAGACTTTTTTCTAATAGCCTCATAGAAAGCGGGTCCGGCTTTAAACTTTTTCAAGTCATCGGTTGCTGTTGCTTTGGAGATGGCCTGCAATGCAGTGACTTCCTCTGCTGTCAGTTCACTCAACAGATCTTGCATCCATCTCGCAAAGTTACCAACGCCGACACTTTTCCCGCTTTCTATGAGGCTAGACAAACTCTTGACGCGAAAAATATCGCATACTAACTTTGACAATTTTATGATCCAAACAAACACCAACATGACGTTGTATGTGAAATTTTGCTCATCCTTTTTTGGTGTCTTTGCCTTGCCCTTCACCCATTTGTGAGAGAATTCTACTGTATCTTCAACGTTCGTTGTGGTAGGTCGTTTCGTTGGTGGGGAGTCAGTTTCATCACTGTCATGGGGTCGCTTTCTTGGGGTGCTGTTATCGATGTTGAAGTGTACTTTTTTGGGTGTTGGTTTCTTAGGGGAGTCTTCAACAGTTGTTGTCGCTGGAGGTGGTGCTTGAGCACTTTTGACTTCTTGTGTTAAGAATTCTGGTACTGCAGCCATGAAGGCTTGAAGTTCTCGTCTCATTACATCCATTTCTTGTCTCATTTCTTGTACTGCTGCGGGTTCGTCTGGAGTTTGAGTTTTTGCCAGCGGTGTTGATTGAGCAGTTTTCACTTCTTCCATGAATGTTTTCAAGTCTTTTTTCATTTCAGCTATTTCCTGCTTCACACAGCTAACTTCCTGTACTATAAACTCTACCTTTTCCATCAGAGGATCTAGTAGTGGTACTGGTTGGGCTTCAAAATCGCTTGCATAGACAGGTGGGGCTTCCAATCCATTAATAAGTTCCCCTATTAAGTCCTCTTCAGGATTGGCATTTTTCATGCTATTGATTTGTGTTTGCAGTTCACCGGTTTGATTTTGTATGTCAGTGGTTTGTTGGAAGTTCTGATTTTGTAGGAGATGAGTTTGAAAGTGATTATCGTGATTTTGTAACGGATAATGACTACGATCATTGTTTTGTCTGTCGGCAGTTACCACACTCTGTAGTTTGGTTTTAAGCAAGTTGGCCATTGTATGACTGTAGAAGCGAGCGTGTGTATGACTGTAGAAGCGAGCGTGTGCTGCGGATCGTAGTAGCAATGGGAATGAGCTCGTATGGTGGGCTCACTGCCTATATACATCGGTCTTATCAGACTAAGCTGTGATTGGCTCCGTTCTTATCAGACTAACCCTATCATTGGCTGTTGTTATCAGCAAGCCCAGCGATTGGCCGTTCTGTAACCCGTTCATCAGTGAGCTAGGCGATTGGTTGAGTTGTATTTCAGAGTTTACGTAGTAACTACGATTTTAACATTGTGTTGATACTTTTTACTGTATGTGATGACATTTACGGATTCAGACTAGCTAACTTTGCTTCGGGTCAGCTAATAGCTCTGACTTTACTTGTGCTGTGAGTAGATATTTTATGTGTTTACGGAAACATTACTGGAATATCATGCTATATTAGGCACTACACATCACTAGTTTAGCCGATGTGACTCTAGGAGACACATCGTTTTTTGGGTGGGCTGTTAGAAATTAAGAGGGAAATTAGAACTATATCTATCTAACACTACTAACACTATCTGTTGTGTTGTTAACCCGAGAATCACTAATTTTTACCCCAATTTGACATCTAACTATACAAATGAGTTCTCGTCGTAAAGTTCAAATAGACACGTCTTCTTTTATCAATGAGGAATGGGATGAAGTGGTTGGTGGTGGGAAAAAGATGAAGCTTATGCAGGAACAACAACAACTCCCTTCTCAGATTCTCAAACTTCAAAATAAGATCAATTCTGCCTCTAATCATCCCTATGTCCAATTTTACTACGGTTTAAACGATCATGCTTTATCGTTAACCGAATCATCCATCTTATACAATACCCCTGTACATATCTTAGCACAACTTCCCATTGTTTCACAAAAGATTGTCATAAATCTAGATGATGATGATGACAATACTGACATGAGAACTATTGCTGCCATCCAACAACAGAGAGACATTTGTTTTAGTAATAGTACTTTGACAATTCGTTTCAAACCCAGTACATATCCTCCCATTGTGCGTTGTGATAAAATCGGTAAAGGGGAATATCATTACCATGATAATCTGGATACCAGAATTGTTGTTAAAGACTGATAATGAGAGGGAAATGGTTTTTTTATGTTTTCTGGCTTAGTATATAGTAATTGACTAGGTCAAAATTACTTTCTAAGCAGAGACTATTTAGAAGACCCCCCCCCCCCCCCTTCCCCAATCTTTTACTGTGTTCAATATAGTATTTATTGTTATATACACACTAGTCTTATGTACATAATCTAACATTTTGTATATATATGTATGTACTTATGTATGACATATACTTATGTGGTTTTTTTATGGATGACCCCCCCTCAAGAAAACAATGTTGGATGTATGTGTATGACTAGAAGTTTTGGATACTTACTTTACTTTTATATACACTACAATGTATGTACTTATGATGTTATGAATTTATGCATGCCCCCCCCCAACTTTCAGTCTGTATCGTGTAATGTATATATGTATGATACCTGTACTTCACCTTTTTTTTAAAACTTACTCATACTGTTTTTTAAGTTTACGGAGTACGATATTCCGTAAACTCAAATATAGAGGATAAGAGTTTTTAAAAAAAAAAATACCGTCACCCCCCCCGGGATAGTTAGGAACTTTTAGAGCATCTGGTATGAACACACCGGTGATACCACTTTCCTCTGGTACGACAGCGCTGATAGGGACGATAGCGTCTACGATAGCGTAAATTAGACAGATCTTGTTTGATATAGTTTACTGTTTTGGCGAAATAAGTCTGACAAATGAATTCTAAATAGTTCCTTTGTGACACCATTCCATCATAAATGTCACTTGCTTCATCTGAAGGAATGTTTTTATAATGTCGGAAGAACATTTTCTTGCAGAAATTTTTTACATAGTTTAAAAGTTCAAGTTCATCCAATAAAAAATGATAGGCGGAATTTGAGGCCTGATGATGGATTTCATAAAAAAGAGAATTAGGAATGGTATGTTTTAGTTTGGTGATTCTGTCGAACAAGGTTGTCAGATGATGTTGAATGGCCTCATTATCAAGATCAGGACCTAAAGGCCGCACTAGGCTCCGCACAACAGCTTGAACTGCATGTTGAAATAACTTAGGAGTAGTATTTGGTTGTAGATCCTCATCAATGTGACGTTTTGAATATGGTGCAAAACCGACCTGAGTCATCAGTACAGTTCGAAGTGCCTGCAGATGCCCAACGAGCGCACTCATAACACATTCGTCCAAATTAGTATGTACGCAATTCCGCTCTGATGGCAAGTGGGCATAGAAAGTGTCTATGAGAATGGTCAAGAAATTGGTTAAGCAGACGATACAAACTCTGTCAGAGTGACGACAGTGAAGTATCATTGTCCAGGGCATGGCGATAACTTGGGGAAAAAGGTACCATGGATTTACCATGCCTGTTTGTTAGGAGTGTAGATGATGTTACTTAAATGAACATATGGCAGTGTGTGTATGTCTCACTCCACTTATATACCTTTATATGACGATACGGTATTATGATTATATATATATAAATGGAAACTTAGTATCGTTATCATGGTATCAAGACGTCACATCATTCACCATGAGTTATGTTCTGTCCAAGCGCATATGCTTTTGTGTGCACACTCTTAACGATAAATACTCTGTATGTCATAGGTGCCTAATACACTTGATGGAATTACTCGTTGAATCCCTAACTGATCCTGCAGAGAAAACCATTGCAACTAACGTGCGCGAAGAGGAAACCCTAAAGAAACTGACTGTTCACTACCAAGCTGAACTTGACACTATGAAAAAAAATTATAGACAGCTAGGGATAGATCCAAACACACTATTTGGAGGTAGTGTCCACGCAATTAAGGAAGAGATCCTCGCCAATAACCACAGTCTTACTACTGTGGATAGCTTGAAAACCAAGATTCCTTCTCAGCTCGTTGATTGTATACAGAATGCACTGTCGATGGATCGCTACAATTTCTTGCTTTGTAACGGTCGTCTCAAACCGTTAGAGTATAGTCATACCAAAAGTGAATATTTTGAAAAGGCTGAAAATTTCATTTTTGGCCAGTTCGCGGAAAGATCAATCGAGATAGAGCGTGGACCTATTTCTTATACTTTTCATTACTGTTTTGAGCGCCCAGTTGAAAAGCGGCCAACACCATGGAGAATTGAAATGGAGTATTGGTCATGGTAAGGTTGTAGAAGTTATGCATAATCATCATACACTACGCTTTTAGCTTGTTTTCGGGTTTTGATATGGTTACCCATACTATGCTGATAGAACTAATAGACTTATACTCTTTTTTTAAAATTTACTCACAATGTTTTTTAAGTTTACGGAGTAGTACGGGAACTGAGAGCTTAGGCACTTTTACGGGTACTCCGTATTCTCATATATAGAAGAAAGGAAGTTTTAAAAAAAAAAGTTTCAATCCCCCCCTCCCGTCTTAATCACAGTATTACTTTTTGTTTAATAAAAAGGCGGGGGATACATAGGTAGAGGAGGATAGGGGGGAGGATAATACAAAAAATCAGGGTCTTCATGTCGAAATGGAGGCGGATTAGAGGGTTCATGTCGAAATGGAGGCTGATTAAAGTGTTCGTGTCGAAAAGGAGGTGGATTAGAGTGTTCATGTCGAACTGGAGGCTGATTAGAGTGTTCATGTCGAAATGGAGGCTGATTAGAGTGTTCATGTCGAAATTGTGGTGGATCAAGGCATTCGTGTCGAAAAGGTGCCGGTGGTAGATAAAATTGTCGTGGTGTACTATATCGTCTTCTTCTAGTATAGAGTTTGTATCTATCATGTTTACCCACTTCTCTATCCACTGTTGAAGTCGTATATGCGCTAGTAGATGCCATGCAAGTAAATGCCGATGATGAGTCCGTGTATGTGCTAGGTGACGCATAAGTAATTACTGATGATGAGCTTTTGTATGTGCTAGTAAGTGACTCACATGTAAGCACCGATGAGCTCGTGTATGTGTTAGTAGGTGGCGCACAAGTACTTGCCACTGATGAGCTTGCGCATGTGTTAGTAGGTGATGCATAAGTATTTATTGAGCTAGTAGTAGATTCTATTGTCGATGAAGATATAGGGGTGGCGATATCTATATCTAACCATGATGTGTCATCATTGAAAGATAGCAAATCATTAAAATTTTCTATATCGTCTTCTTGAGCTAATAACACCATACGCTTTTTTAACAGTTTTGCTAAGCGCTTTTGTTTTTGGATAGGAGTATTTCTATGCCTGCGATTCATTTCTCTTCGTTTTAGTCTTCGCTTTTCAGTTACTTCGGGCTTTTGATACGTTCCCGATATCTTTTGTTGTTGTATCTTAGTTCTACGTTTCTCTTTTCGTTGTTTATTTCGTATAGCATTCTTTTCACGCTTCTTTTTTTCTACTACCTCCCCTGATTCTGTAGCGTCTGCTAATTTACATGCCGTAATAATATCTTTAGATAGTGTGTAAAAGCTTTTCATGTTATATCGATGTTTTTGTCTAGCTTGTTCCTCTTTTTGTCGTTTATGATGTTTTATCGTTAACATTTTCTCAGCCTTAGGCATTTGTTGAAATTTTCTAGCTTGGATCATATATTGTGTCTTTTTATGGTGCTTTGATACACTTTTTCGAATAAATCTCACATATGCATTATCAGGAAATTCATATTCTTCTATACATATCTCTTTTTTAGAGTCACCGACATAAAATCGATATTCAAATCGAAGTTCTGGATACTTGGGATTACTTCGAGTCAGATAGTCTCTTAAATGACGAACTAATATCTTTCCCGTAGGATGATGGAATCTCACAAATTCGTATATAGACATTTCTAAGGTAATATAGTGACTCTTATTGTCAATCTTCGTGTCGATTGGTGAGATAGGAATAGACACAAAACTAAATTTCTTCTTCGGCTCATTTTTAGGCGGAACTACTATTGACTTGTTTATGTCTGGTGTCCCATCTTCATCAGAAGAATAATCAAATGACTCTTTTAAAAGCTTGGAAAAATCCGCCATCTTCAAAAGTAATCAAAGGCAAAAATCTGAAAAAAAATGAAATACACAACAAAATATACGTTATGTATGGATGTACAATATCATTGATAAAGCAGTGAATTGATATCATACTTTATGTCATCTGATTTGTACAAATATATATATATATCATTTAATCACATCATCATAAGTAAGTCATACAGGGACTGGTGGGAGCGAGAGAAGTTCCTGTAGTAGTATCAACCGTTGCAACGTATAAAGTACATTGAATTGTAATAGAAGTCGAAGGAATATTGGTATTTGAGTCCACGACTCTAAACATATCAAAGTCAGCGCTTAATTCACCTATACTATGCTTCGTAAATTCACCGAATATATCAGTATTGACGCTACACGAACTGCTAGTAATCAAAACATCATTCACACTACAAATTAGAGGTAAAATATCAAAATTAAATTTGTACAATTCACCTAGTGATACACGAAGTGTAACAGGTGTTCCGACTGGTACATTATCAGTTAAAGTGGCTTGTGGATCTCCTCTAGCATGAATGTACATCGATCCTAACACACCTTGTTCAAACAATACATTTGTATCTGGAAGACCGTAGTTGCCTTGTGTATCAGTAGATAGCGTTGTAACTAGCTTTATCTTAGAGCATGTCATTAAGCTATTGAAATCAGCATCTACGTTAAATTCGGAATGTTCTCTCAAGCTAACTTGAAATTGATTATAATAACTCAATCCACAAGTAGACATTGGCACTTCTAAATTATGGGGTAGTGTAGGTGGTTCGCTAGGTAAAACAATTTGAAATGAGCATTCGGGCGCGCCTTCTTGGCCATTTAGAGCAAGATATGTCATATTATAACTTTCCGGAACGTATAGTTTAGCCTTATCGTTCGTACAAGATACAATTTGTGGATTAGAAGGAGTTTCAATAGTAAATAGGAGACTGCCTAAGACCGTTCCATCGCTATGTAATCCCTCGAGCTTATAAGAATGAGATCCGCTCGGTTTCAATGTAGCTACGATGAGTTTAACAGAATTTTCAGTCATTAAGACATGATCCAGAGATATTGACTGTAGCGGATTTGAGGCTTGATCTACGAAATTCCAAGACTCTACAGCTTCTGCATTTGTAGCTTGGAAATACACAGAATTATCTACATTATCGAATGCTTTTAGTATATTAGCGGTAGTTCCCCATACATTTCGCTGCAAATCAATAGTAATGTCGGCCGCAATAGAATACGACGCAAAACATAAGAATAAGAATATAGTATACATTGTTATGGATAAGTTGGTGTAATACCATCCAAACATTATTGTATTAAATATTTTTTTCGTCTTCACAATCGTATAAATCCATTTGAACAATGTTTGATTAGTCCTTGGAGTTTTCCATTATGTATCGTATATCTATGAATGGGATATATAGGAGAAGTAGATGAGTTGTGTTCTAGTAATCCTTCCCATTTACTATGCAATATAAAATTATGATATCTAGTTTTTTGGGTATTATTGGGTTTAGGTATTTTCATTTCATCAGTTTGTGTCCCCTGAGATGTTACATCTTTTACTAGTTTAGCTTCGAGTTCTTTAATTTGATTTATCAATTCTCTTTCTCGTAATGCATTAGTATAAGAAGAAGTTGGTATCATAATAATCTTATTAAACGAACCTGACATTCCACCATTTTCTAGTTTAGCTTCGAGTTCTTTAATTCGATTTATTAATTCTCTTTCTCGTAATGCATTAGTATAAGAAGAAGTTGGTATCATAATAATCTTATTAAACGAACCTGATATTTCCATTTTGACTTCTTCCATTTGACTATTTTGTAAACGTCTGCACTCTAGTATTTCAATTATATATATACTTGAAGTTTTAACTTATGATGTATTACTCTTGTTTCGTTGCGTCAATTTCAATTATAATCTGAGATAGTTTGATCGTCGATGCCCCTAAAGCTATTATGGTATAAATAATCATGATAATATCTACTGCTCTCCGTTTATTATGGTAGTCTATTAATATAGAACATCCATACGCAAACATGACTAGATAAGGGGTGTAAATAATTCTAGTCTTCCTACGATTGAGGGAAAAAAAATCAACTAAAATCATTATACATAATATGCCCAAAAGTGTACATGTATAAGCCATCATTAAATTGTCAGTAAGGACATCATCAAATTCGTGAACGCTAATTGCTTTGATTATAAAAGTTATGCTAGATACAAATGCATATACTAAGCATCCAGACGTAAAGTTAATCTTATAATATCCATTGTATTTTATATATGATCGAGTATTTAGCGGTTTATAGTCATCATCGCCATCTTCTTCTGTGGATACCAAGTCATACCCATCCGATTTTGATATACGAAGAATATTACCCCCTAAATATAACTGTCCTAATACTACTAATACCAAGCACATCACAAATAGTAGACTTTCAACTACCGCGAATGCAATTATCGTTTGTACAGATCTGATAGATTTATCTAAGTTTGTAATCATATCATATAATGCATCTGTAAACAACGGAAGAGTAAATGCTACGGGTATAATCATATATTTTATATCGTTCATGCATGATTTTCTACTTTGAGTTCGATAGGATAAAGTATTATAAATTTCTACTCTAAGCTGCAATAATAACAAAATCACACCGATAATTAATGACGGATACGATTTGTAATAAAAATCAGTCGCTATTTCTTGACTAGAATATGCAGACCCTGATTTGACTTGTATGGCATACAGAGACACGTTACTCGTCATAGCTTGATGTAATAGTGTAGATTCGCGTTATGTACGCTATCGTTACAATGTAACGGCACTTTTTTATACGTATCAAAATTGAGAGACTTAACGAGTACCGAGTATAGGATCCGTTCTACTAAATCACGAAACACATGTGTATGTTCGTACCATATGATATATTTGTCTTTAGACTCATACTTACATAGAGATGTTAAAGGTTTATATTCCAAAGTAGTAGAGTCTAACGATAGTAAATAATCTTTATTCCTATAATTATCCAAATCAAATTCTGAGTCTATTTTAATTGTAGAGGACTGATTGATATTATGATTATAGTGTTCGTAAACAGTTATTGCACTGCTAAAATAGCTTCGTAGTATATCGATTAAATATTTTAAATCCTTTGAAGGCTGTAATATCATAATTATGACTCGGAGATTCATGACGTTTTTACTCGCTTAGGTGATGTAGAATCATCAGAGGGAAGTTTACGTTTTAGTTGGAAATATATGTTGATTAATTTTTGCTGAGATTCACTAGATGACGTTTTCGAAGATGATGATTTTTGTTTAGATGAAGATGCTGAACTTTCGTATAACGATATGATTCTACTCAACTTCGTCGAATCTTTAAAATATACAGTTTTTGGTTGATTTAATTTATATTTTGAGATATCTGCTGTAGGATTTTCGTATAGTTTACATAAAGCTAATATACTTTGTTGCTTAAAACATGGATCATTTTTAGGTTTTACTACATTGTCCTTAAATATATGATTCGGCTGATAATGGCCTATATACAACAATTCAAAAAGATGACAGATTTCGGGTTTTATTATCGGTGTAATATACGACATAAAGCTAGACATGAGAATCTCCATGATTTTTGGAATGTGAAGTTTAAATCCATTTTTATTGACTAATTCAGCTGGATATAAACTAAAATGCGGTTCATTTTCTGAATCTAGCGAATTGATATAAACGCAAGTTTCTCGAATTGTACTAAATGGGTATTGTCTTTTTTCATTCTTGATTAATCTATATATCATCATGTCAAATTTTTTCTTTTTGTATTTGTTAGGATTTTTTAATAATGACTGTAAGTTAAGCTTAGAATTACTATGTCTCGTAGCTACATCGCATGCGTCTAGTGTATTATCTTTCATTTTCTGTACTATATTTTCACCGATGTAATGATATACTATTTGCATAGTTTTAGTCAAACAGCAAGTCTCTAACAAACTAGATACAAACTTTTTATTCAATAGAATTTTCATATTACTCGAATTCTTTTCACTAATTCCTTTCATAGTCAACGACAAATTAGCTTCATTTGCTTTAAATCCAATATATTTTTTCCGACAATTTTGTAAGTATGGACAAAAAGTTTTTTCTGTCTCAAAATTTAGATATTTATAAGAATGGGCATAATTATTCAGATAGTTAGCAAAGTATTGGTTGATAAAATTAAAAAATTCGATAGATACATAAATGACAATATCTCTATTAGTACCATTCGCCAAGACTTCTTTAGCTTTCACGAAAAATTTGCCTCTAGCATTTTCAAATCCATGTTTATCAACCTTTAGTATTTTCGAATCTCTGTCTTCGGCGTTCATCGATAAAATTTCCTTAGCAGTCTCTTTAAACATAAAAAAGATAGAATCTGTATCACAGTAGAGAATTGATATTGTGTCATCTCCGAAATGATCCCTGAGATGATAGATACCGACGTGTAAAAACATTCTACCCATACCCGTTACAGAAGGTTGCGCTCTGGGACCTAAAGTTCCGTACATACTATTGATAATCAATTTCAGAGCATTACTCATAGCAGTATTACCCATACGTTTGTACGATACGCGAAGATCTATCAAATCTTTGTAATATTCTACCATGATGGACTTTTGCTTACACCAATAAAATATGTAGTTCATTTTAATATAATCATGACGACCTTCATTATAATGTAATCTCCAACTGCTTGGAAAATCATCAGATCTAGAAAAATGTGAAGCTATAAAATCTACATTTTCAACTACTAAATTTTTATCTATCAATGGCTTTATGGAACTATAGCGAACTCTAGACTCTAAACCTAAATTGATCCATACTATAGCAAATGGATATAGTGATGTCGCATCTACCACAGTTACTGGATTAGAGACATTTAGTTGAGGCTTAGCATCGTGTACATAAGCGCCATAAAATGGAATTCGTTGAACTTTTAAGCATGGTGTGTACGTCTGTTGTTTAGACACAGTCACTTCTTCGTCTAATCCAATGTCATCTTCTTCTACTATCAGTTCGTCTTCATCTTCATCGTGTTCACTATCACTATCCACATCATTAATCCTAGTCGGTTTAGCTTGAATCGTTTGTATACTTTCATGAATCGCGTTAAAAATTGCTAATACGGGATCATCTTCCTCGTGAATGTGTCGAGACCATCTGCGATAATCGTGATTGTTATATTTTACGATTATATCATAGTATTTGCGCTTTAGAATGTAGACACCAGGGGTTTCTAACGGCATTTTAGAGTTATAGCCGTACTTGTTGTTATCAATCTCACACATGTGATTAAATATAAAATCTTTTACATATATTGGTTGTCTCGTATTCATAGTTGAAAAAAAATGTGTATACAAATCGTAACACACAGTCATATTTTCCTTTACAGATAGATTATTTCGCTTAACGTATATCATAAATTCTAAAAACTCAATTAGAATCTTGGCTTGGGCATATTTAAATTTTTCTTTCTCTAGTTTAGTTTTTTTCATGGGCCCTCCCCAATCGTACGTTGTATTGTTAATAAACTCATTTACAATTTCGGGTATTACAGCGCCCGTTGTTGTCAGTTCTATATCGTTTTGATCATAAAACGTAGGTCTATTTCGAGAAGTTATAATCGCCATTATACCCAATATATCAGCTGTGCTTAGTGTTTTTAAACGTCTTTTAGTCATAAAATCCAGCGTCACAGTTTTAATTTCTTCTAGTGTAATGGGTTTGTTAGAATACTTAGCATTGGGCAGCATGTCTTTTAGATACTTTCTATACGTAAAATTACCGTTATAATAGTCTACCATGGTTTGTACAAAAGTGTCATCAGTTAGAAATCCTTCCAATGTATGAATACAGTCAGGATCTAATTGTCTGTGATAGAAATGTCCACAGATTTGTTTACATATTACTTCTGCGTGTTTGATCTTAGGTCTTATGATACTAGGCGTTACGAAATTTTCATTTGTGTACTTAGCATAATTAGAAGCCCTATCGATATAAGTCTTTTTACCTTGGATAATGTTATCCCAATTACAACATACTAAAGCTTCAATCAAATAGCACGACTCTATGTTTATCTCACGAACAATTTTATTATTGAACAAATCGCCACACAATGCTGTATCTGTTATACAATATATGATTAAATTGGGATCCTGAGCATAATAACTAATGGGAATCTGTTCATGAGGTAAATCTATTTTTGTATAAGGTAAATTTAACATGTTTGTACTATAAGCTTTTAAACTCAGCAATCCGCTGTTAATACTCAAATCTATTGAAACACAATTTGGTAGAGATTCATGAGTAAGATTTAAATCTCGGATAAACTGACCGGCTTTGTATTTGCTCAGCCTATCCTTTTGTTGATGAACTAATTGCATATCTGGAGTAGTTACATAGGCAGGATCGGCATGCAATAATATACCTTGAAAATCTATATTATATTTTTGGGCAATAGTAAACAAGTTGGGAAAATCAAATTCATTCCCGTTATAAGTTAATACGCCATCGTATAATGGGCCCGTTACCATTGTCTTTAACGTTTCAATGACAACGTCACGTTCTGTCTTACAGTTCTTAAATCTACATTTCATAGGATCTCGCTTGTGATCGGCTGGAAAATGAACGAGATAGCAATTATCATCTACCTTGGAAAACTGATCCGGATAATCGGATAGATTTGGTAAATTTGATCCCACATAGCACGCATCAGTGATATTTCCTTTCCCATCATACCATATTAAAGATATAGCTATAAATTGAGTTTTAGGTAACAGCTTATATTGTTTATCGACTGTAATACTTTCGATATCCAAGGCCAAAGTTGGAATGTAATTTAAAAAATTGATGGGGTGGTCGTATTCGTGTATTAACGGTAATGGATTATTACCAAAGATAACGTATTCATCACCGATTTTATATAAAGCACGCAATTCAGCTGATCTAGACCACGGTAAATCAGCTTTAGGAGTCATGCGATCTAAATTTATAATTTTACTAATAGGTATGCACTTGGACATTTTACAAGGTGTATTATTATGATTTTCTGATTTACAGCAGTGTTTTTGAGACAAAGTACAGACTTGTTTGACATGTGTTTTACACTTCGGGCAGTTATACTGGGTCATATTATACAAAAATTCATCTTGGGTTGAGTGAGTATTATTGAAATATTCACTTTGCGATAACATTGCGGTCTTGTGAGCATCATTTTCATAAATGTATTCCACAGGATTGACTTTGATAGATTTATATGTGTTATTATTAAAATTGTAGCTATCAGTACAAGCTACATACTTTTCCTCTACACCACTATCAGACTGATGATATATAGTATATGTAGGTGCAACAACGTATACTATATGTCTACGAGATAAATCCAATTCGTGAGAAGTGGGATCTATATCATATATATACATCATAAACATAGGAACAGATCGTCGATATCCAGATTGATGAATCAAGTTACGAAAACTCAATGATAGATAAGGTTGAATCGATGGATTTTGGCATATGTATTTTTTTAGGATTTTTATGTCTAAATAACCTTTAATGCAAGACCGGGCGATGTATCCTAAACGAGCCATTGTTGATGACTAAAAGTACTGAGATTACTATGACTTTTATAATAAGATTTTTTTTATAATGATGTTATATATGTTTTAAGTGAATAGGATGATTAAGATTATTATATTATCAGAGGAAGGCATAACTTTTCAGGTGATTTGTATTTATCATCATCATGAGTCATGCAATCGGTTCTTCCGCTGTCCCGGCTAACATTAATCGCGGATCCGCTGCTGGCGTAGCTCTAGTACGTAAAGGAGCTCCAGAACATGCGTGGTTTAGGGATTTTCTACATAGCGCGCTTAAGCGTACCATTAATCATGATATGGTCAGACATAAAGTCGATTTGTTATTCGGTGATATTATCATTTATAAATGTTACGAATATATCGGCAAGTCACCTCTAGGAGTATGTTTTCATCATTCTGAGTTGATAGACGATCCCAGTCAACTTCCTAGTTTAGTATTCGTATTTTGTGTAGATTGTTCGGGAGATGTCAATGCTTCTGGTATACGTCGTGCACAATTTAAAGAATATACCATAAAAGTTCATAGTGACGGCCCAATATGTTGTGAATTTGATGTGTTAAAGACGGTTGACGAATTACCCAAAAGACTCTATCGCACTATAGATGATCAATTAACCCATGGTGGAACTAGTCCTCAACTAGGTGTAGTCTCTATCCTCAATGGATTAAACAATCCTGAGAAATTCCCTACAGCTCCTAACTTTAGGCTATTGTTACAAGAATGTCACAATTATATTTGTGAGTTTAACAAATATACTAGCGCAGCCCAAAAAGCGTTAGTAAGAGATGAATGTCAATCTAGTGTTGTATATCTAATGAGATCCAGCGCTAGTATATACAATTTCGCTAATACTAATCTACCTGCCAATACCGTTAAATATTGCGATCAGATTAGGAACAGGCTAACTCTGGTAACAAAATTACTCATGGGTGGTATCAATAAAAAATTAACCAAAGACGAAATAACCAACGGATACCTAAGAGAAATCACTAAGACTTTTTTTAAGATTACGGATAATAATATGGTACCATTCAACGATTGTTTAACTACGTTTTCTAACTGTCCATTTAAAAGCCCAGATGGTGTGTTTCTAATTACGGAAGATACGTATGAATATCTCATAAGCTTAGGAATAGTTAAATCCGCTCCTCAAGCCATAATGCATAAAAATATGACCACGATTAAACTCAGTGATGACGATTTTCATCCTATGAGTGCTCTCGGACCTCGTAAATTAGCCGAAAAACGAGTCAATATGTCCGGAACTACGGACTGGGTGAGAAATGAAGAGAATGCATTTCATAAGTATACGGTAGATACACCAATGTCTGTGTCATACATACAAAATGGAGATAAATTTATACTACTAACACCGCTGACAGAGAAACAATTTGAGTCTACGTTTTTAGATCATAACGCCCTTACGGGTATATCAGCATTTGATACAATGGTGCCCGTTGGAATAAATCCTTTTATTCATACTTATCCTGAAATATCAACATCTACCTATTATACAGATCAACACGACACAGTCCATCGACTTAAAATGGGAGATATTGATCCCTGGTTGGACGATATTATAAAAAAAGGTCCACTAACGCTAGATCGTGATCAATTTATGGGAGCCTCGTATCCTTTTCATAGACATTCATTTACAAATAAACTATTTCCGGCGTCTAAAAAGGCCATCTATGATATGTGCGCCTATACCATTGAATCTTACTATTGTTCGAAATCATTGGTACTCGCAAATGCTAAGAATATGTTTAAAAAACATCATGAAATCTCATCTCTGTTGAATGCTCTTAAACTATCCGATTTAGCGGACTTGTTTAAAGATAATAATAACCCTCTTCCTCCAAATTTACCGACTCATCCAGATACGGGTGTTCCCGCAATTGATCCAAGCATGGCCAATCAGCAGGCTAGACAGCAAGAAATTGATAACATATATAGACAAAATCCTACTAGATGGGGTTGTGGTGAATATTTTAATAAATTGAGAGGTATTTACGAAGGACATGTAAGAGATTGGCAAGGCCAACAACAACAACCGCCTGCAAACCCACCACCAGCTGCGGGAAGTCAACAAGCTCCGGGTCAAGCAGCACCACCTGGTCCAGCAGCTCAAGCGGCACCTCAGCCAGGAACACCAGCATTTTATACTTCAGCTACAGAATATGCTGCTGCGAAAATTATCGAAGAATATTCTCTTATCATCTATAACGAATTGGATTTTAAGAAGTCATATGCTGCGATAGTCGATGTTCTTAATCAATGCGTTTTAAAGGCACTTTTGCTAACGTATGAAGAATTCAGTAAAAATCCTATCCTGTGGAGTATTTGTAGCCCTGGGTTTGGGGTAATTTTTACGAGAACTAACTTTGCAATGACAGACCATGCGATTATGTGTAGACCTAGTGGTTATGGAAACGTATGTTCAAGACCAGGAATTAGACGTATGGGTCAATACGATTCTGCCTTTGATACTATTACCTATAGATTAGAATTTCATCACAGTTTTTATTCTAATGCACTAAACGTAGGATCTATACTCGTACCTAATTTTTACATGAAATCAATTCTTACTACTGGTGGTCCTACCGTAGTTACACCGGATAATGTATTAAATTATAATCAACAAATGGAAAATACTTTAGAATCACTGTCTTATTCTAAACAAGTCAATGAAAGATGCAATCCGTGGTATCCTATTATTACCCCGGTGTGTGTACCAGCAAAAATGTTTGAAAATTCGAATTCTGTCACCGGTCGTTATAGTGGACATTATCAATGTGAAGCAGAATTCATGGAAAATTACGCTAACAGAAATGAAAAAGATATCTTTTATACCGATGTTATAACTTTAAATGAAGTGTACACAAATCCATTTGATAATATCAATACTTTCATGTATAACCATTTCATTAACCAAAAAGGGAATCCTCTTACAAAATACCATACCTTTAATCCATTTGCGTCTGGATCAAATCAATTGATGACTAGACATCACCAAAGATGCGAACAAGTTAGTAATCCTACTATGCTAATAAATCAAGATACTTCTGCGTTATTAAAAGCTGAACATATGCTATTTAATAGATTAGTCTCTGATTCTACTGGTGTGGCATTTAATCAAACGTGTTGGAGTGGAGATTTACCTCCGTTACAAGAGGAAAACAATCTGACTAGAGCTAGACGTGTCCAACCTAGACCTAAAACTTCTAAGGGAGGACTATATTTTCCTGGGTTTGCTAGTCCTACCATTCAATTTTCAGCTACTAGTACTCATACATTTTTTACGCAAGGTATAAACGGTTAATATTCCGTAATCTCAAAATTCAAAAAAACGGCGTTTTAAAAAAAATGTCAAAAAAAGTACAACAAATGGATGGTATTGCAGTAAAATACGTATACATATTGGACAGATTTGTAGCTTTTGACGATTCACTCGACAATGCTATAAAAAAGATAATACAAGGCAATAAGCTTGCGTACGATGGTCATGAAAACAAAAGACAGTGTAAAGAACTGGTATTTCATGGTATAATAGTAAAACCGGTTGATGGAGAGTTAGTGTCATTAAACGACTATGTATATAATCCACATAAATATAACGAATATGACTTAGTCTGGGACAAAGACTTATTGGCATCAACAATAACAAAAAAGAGTATTCCCTCTACAAATAAGGCATCAGGTGACTGCGAAATATGTATTACAGATCCATATATCAATGAAATATTATGTACATTATCATATTGGTAAAACATTGTAAAAAATTATAAAATAGAGACTCTTGTTGATTTTTCACTAGCAATTGTAGTGTCAAGTTTCATATTTTTGATAATTTCAATAAGTTGAACAAATGCAGAACATGAAGGGGTTTTTTTTAGTATAAATTCTTCGTAGAGGTTCATCTCGCTCTTGAGGATTGAAAGATATTTTGATATTGAATATCTTTTCATAAATTTATCATAACTTTTTAAGTAGAATTGTGTGTAACCTAATGTAGTAAGTAACATCATCATATAGTGAATGTTCATGGTGAGATTAAATAAGTTTTGTTTGTGAATATATCTAAATTTTTTAATTCTATTTCTAATTTTGTCTTGTTTTGTCGCCGTCGTTGGGTCAGAAAAACACTCAGTAGCAGGTGCTGAAATGTGTAAATGATGTTGTAAAATACATCTTTGATAATAAGAATCTTGAGTAATTTGAGGAAGTGCCGCAATGATAGAATTAAGTGTCTCTGATGAAGTGATGGAAAAACAAGAGTTTAGAAACATCAGCACATCTTCTGTCATACATAAATTTACTAAGTGTTTGTGTGACGATATTGGAATAAGGTTAATATCTGAAATAGTTCTCACAGAAGTCATGATAAAAACACGTAACAACTCATGATTAATGAACAAATCCTTGTGAAATATAGTGTTGTTGAAACGGTAGGTTTTGGCAGCTAAGGCGTTTTTAGCTTTGAATTGTGATGATGACATGATGTTATCGTTATGACAGACCCAGATGAAATGAGGAGTCGTCAGAGTCTTATCTATTTATATACTTCAGGTATTGGAAGTTTACGGAATGATGTGAAGAAATATGTTGAATACTAATGTTAGTAGCCATATTATGAATTTAACTATATATATTGCGCTCCAAAGCAGAAATCGTAGAAAGACACTTCCAGATACCGGTCATAATGTGTGATCATTCTCCAAAGAAAACCATTTTCAAGCGCATTTTAGAGTTAGATCGTAGGGATCAAAGTGATGATGATGTTACCCCTGCAAAGCTATCAATGGCCATCGCTCGTGTAAAAGAGGGCAAATATGACTCACCGCCAAAGATAATTCGGACTAGACGTATTGTAACTAAGCTTACAAAGGTCACCACAAAATGCGAGTGTAATTATTCGGTGACTTATCAAAAATATTTATATAATGGAAAAAATTCTTCTGTTCGTCCGATATCGTCAGTGACAGAATATTTTTCTGGGGGTGCTACACCCGTTCTTCATACTCAAAGAGAATTCGAACTTATTGATAATTATGACGGATCTAAGAGATAAAATGGAACAATTGGAAAAGAAGCTCGAGGAGTTGACATTATGCGTTGTGTCGTTACAAAAAAAACAAGATGTGAAAGTTACAAAAAAAATGCAATCATTTTTATCTAATTACTGTGATAAACATTATTCAACAATACCGTTGAATTGTATTCCTGGAGTCGGCATTACTACACTAGAATACTTGAAAAATCATAACTATACGACAGACTCCCTATTTCATCTGGTAATGAATTGTGATAATGTAAGCGAATTTATGGAAAAATTACGATTGAATACAAGATATGTGGCTATTATATACAACAGCATCAAGTTATATGTGGATAAATATATACGGGTTTTATTGTGATATTCTGACGTTATATGTCATTCCATATATTTATTGTCTATATTCTCTATATATAAACTAGGATTCCTGTCATAATATACTAGTCTCACTTGCTTGGTTTACTATATATGTAGCTCATTATGCAACGAGAGTGTGAATGTATAGCATCATTTCAAGATGAATCTACTTATCAATTTATGTTGTCAATATTTAATGAAAGAGATGTATCTTTTTTATCTACTAACAAAACTATTCAATCGATGGTAGAATACGTAGATAGATGGCTTGTAAATGCTATTGTAATCGTAAAATGTGCAGCTTTTATTGGTGTGACTAATATCACTCAGTTTAAAGAAGCTTACAACGAATTTGATTCATCTAATGTAAATTTCTATGATATGTTTGTGTACGATAACGTCAAGGAAATATTTAAACCTTACATCGTATTCCTGAAACCCTGGTTGAATGATATATTGAATAAAGTCTTAGTAGATATCCATAAAAATATTGTTGGAAAAGTACTATTCTATCTGTTACTGACTAACAAGATTTGTCTTCATGATAAGATTTTACAAAGTTACAGGTATAACTATCCAAATCCGTTAATAGTATTAGAACAAACTTATCGTAGAATTACGATTCTAAAAGCTTTAATGTCCAAAAATGGCTCATCACATAGCTTCAGTGATAACCTCTATAATCGGCGCTCAGCAACAGAATGATGAAATTACTCATTCTACTGAACGAAAAAAGATTAGAAATGATTTCATCAATAATAGTTCGCAGTATAAAGACAAGATTCAATTTATCAATGACTCGACAACCTCTATATCATCAAAGGGGGTTACCATTTTTGACTTTTACCCTTTAATTATTAACAATAATTGCAAACACCAGTCTAAAGGTATACCAAATACCATAACGATGTATCATAATAAGTACGAATCTTTACCATCTAATGGTGATGAAGACGTAAATACGTTGAAGAATAATTTTTCGAGTCTGATCAATACAATCTTAAAACCTCATGAATTACAAACTGCTTCAATGCAAATGATTAGTAGAGCTAAAATGTTTTACGATGATCATATACTTCGAGGTATTATGTACTTTTTAAATCATAGAAATAAGTTTGATTTACTACGTCAATTGTTCTTAGACATTGATGATACTTATGTATTTGTGTACAGTTTGAGAACACTGAATGATAATAAATTGGTATTGGATAACGATAACAA